>NHYE01005481.1:0-34351 GCA_002938385.1 Gymnopilus dilepis | reverse complement strand
TTCAGTCAACCGGCAGTATATATGTTGTGAGCCACCAGGCTTACATGTGAAGTCGTTTGATACAGTTCGAGAAGAAAATCTAAGGCAGTGGCTCACCTGATTCCCATGAAAACTTATATCCTCCGTTCGTGAGACGTTCGCCTTAGCAGAAGGAAAGACATGACTTCCCACTTTGACGAGAGGACCAGCGCTCCCTATCAAGCCTGAAGGTTAGATAAGGGTGAACCGCACTTCATTGATGCGCATCAAAGTATAGAAGTGAAACTAGGATGATAGACGTACCTGAGAGTCAACCACGAGCAGCACTCGACTATTGACAGAAGTTCGAGTTACACAGCGAGAGATATGGTTGGATGGCAGTGCATTAGCATTCATACTAGTTGATGCGAAGGACCGTGAATCGTCGTCTCGTTTTCGTCCTGCCTTTCGTAGCTGCCAGGTCTCGACGAACTATGGTTGTACTCCAGAGTCAACGAGAGACTCATGCTATGACGGACGTCGGAGTCATGTCGGCACAGATTGATTGTCGGCAGTTGGCGCGCACAGGCCATACGGTGAGTTGTGACTTCGTGTACTCTATGTGTGATAAAAGGCGTAAGAGTGCGTGGAGGCAGCAAGTACGAACAAAGTAAGAGGCTACAAATGTCGTGGTTGGGTAAGGACAGAGAGTGTGCTTTCCGGGCCGCGCTTCCTCAACTGTCTACATTTGTTAGGTTCCAAGCCCGTCACGGTCGTCGGAGGTCCGTGCTCTCTAATTCTCCTCTATCGCGATTGTCCTCCGTCTGTCCAGTGTTGTCTTCCCTTTGCGCCTTTACGTCCAAAAATCGGATGATTACTGGCTACGCCATCTACACATCTGCGGTTACGAATCGTCCTACAATATGCGATGCCAACAGATCCTGCATCCGCAGTAAATTTCCCTCGGCGTTGGTCAAATTTTCTGGTTCATCCAGGACAAAAGAAGGGTCATAATGTTAGTATCAGGTGAAGTAATAAATTACACGCTCTCCCTTGATATCTGAACCGTAATGGATGCTGACGTTTTTGCCCATTAGACCGAGTAGTACCTATCATCAACGTTCTGTTAAGACATGCGCGACTTGTGTCCACAGGCGGCGTACAAACTCACTAGGGTCGTATTTGAATGGCTCAATTGCTTCCAAAAGCCCTCGCAACTATGGGCAGGTTCTCATTCAGGTGTTGCGATTGACACCGGCGCAGTGAGTCCATAATCGTTGAATTCGCTTCTCAACTTGACACAAAATCAAAGCTCTCATAGATTCGCCGCGCGCGTTCAACTGAGAGTGCGAGTTGCAGCGCATCTTTGACTTACGGCACAGAATAAGTTCCCAATTCCCCATAATGATAGAGGTGGCTCATGAGGGGGTGTAAAGTATGGGTTTTCCGCATTTCGTGGTAATTCTCGAATATCTTCGGCACTCCTTACTATCCTGACCAACTCTGCCAGACATGGGGTAAGCTACACTCTAGAGTCTGGACGTTAGAGATTATTTTGTTTGAAGTTTACTGTCAAATTCATTTTCCTTCCCAAGTGACTGACGGCAAAGGAAAGCTTTCCGCCTTGAATGTGGCTTGGCAATGGCCTCGTGGCTTTGGGCTAGTCGGCTCCGCTTTTCATCCGGTAGAGCTTCCTCGCTGGAAGGTGCATCGACTTTCGTTCTGTGCTATAATTTCCTCTTCGTTGATTTGTTTCACTAGGCATTACAACTTCGGGATTGGTCCCCGGCTGGTGAAAAGCAAAACCGTCCTTACCTCCTAGTCCTTGTTCAAAACTTCCCCTGTCGTCACTCCATTCTGCCTCATGGTCGAGGGTCTTTGATGAGCATGGTCTGGTGATGCGCATCTTCGGACCTAAAATTTCGTTCGACCTGATAGAAATGAATTGACTGGAATTGATGTTCAAGCACGCCTAGCATTCTTACCTTTTCGTAGTAATTCTTTTGAGAGGCACTCCTCTGTATGTTACTCACCTTCGAGAGGCATTCCAATATTGTGTATCAATGCGAGACGTTTCAGGTCTGCTCTCGTTTGGTAAAAGGCATGATGTTTGTCTATCTGACAGGCGAAAATGCGGCACGACAACTGACATTATGTCGTAATGAATTTACCGTCTCAAACTTCCGTCGGAAGTGTTTTGACTACTCCATGTGAGTGCACTGAGCCACCAAAGAATGAATGGCCAACTAGATTGTCTACGAATTTTGAGAACGAAATTCTCAGAGCATGTAATGAACGTTCAAACTTTTGCTATAGGCCTGAGGCATTGTAGAACCGACGCTGCCAGCTAGAATCTCATGCGACAGCACCCTGCAGCTACATGCGTTCCATTTTTATGTAAAAAATACCAGGATGAGTTTGACTGGGTATACAGTCCCAGCATTCGGCTTCAAGATGCGATAGAAACCGGCATCATGAGCCCAGTACTGGGGACGCGCCTTCGATTTATAGCTGACAGGCATACCGATCTCTCGCCTAAAGTTCTCTAATAAAGGCTGCGACTCGAGGTGCGCTCATATTTCCCTTCTTGCTTTCTTCCACCCCGGAACACCGTATGTCTTCTCTCCCATGGCCTTGCTTCGTCTTGACTCCTTGACCTGATCATCAATTTTCAGTTATGGACATGAATCCCTTCCTACAACACGATCTCGCATTGGCTCTTATGAGAACGTGTCTTCAGGAGCAGCCCGTCATCATACCTCCCTCGCCAGCCGATCCGCGACACGGACTGTGTCTCGTCTCTTCACTGTGGAGGGACGTCATTGTATTCAATTCAGAATTCTGGCAATCGTACTCGTTCTGGCCAGTTCATTTCAGTAATCCGCACCAGCAACTCGCTATATTCCGCTCTTTTATTCTCAGGAGTGGCGGACGTCCTTTGGAGTTTAAGTTCCTTCTCAGTATTCCAGGACTCGAAGCAATTTTCTCAAGACTCCCTATAAACCTTCGCATATTTGGTGCAGGGAAGATTAGCATCGTCAATACTATTATAGCTCCATATTCCAACCGAATCAAGAGCCTCCATTGTACACTAATAGGTCTCGAAAACGCCCACTTCTTCCTTGATCTTCCAGTTGGATCATTCTCACAGTTGGAATACGTCAATGTCACCTTCATCGACCCTCGCCGCCCGAACTCTCCTCCTCGATTCACTCTTAACCAACGACTGCGCTTCACCCCTTTTCAATCAACCCCAAACCTTCGAGAAGTGATCTGCGGGATGTTCAGTGACGTGAACATACTGGATCTTAAACTTCCGCTTCGAGAACTTACCCTGTTAAATATGGAGACGACCCCACTTCCCTTGAATGCATTCGTCCCAATTGCTCGGCTCTGTCAGCAGTCTTTGATCGAAGGTCATTTTTATCTGAAGTTCGACGTTGGCTCGAAGCATTTTGGGAGCAACCTCATAGGCCATCCCATCATTCTAGGATGTATCGAGGTCCTTTCATTCCGCCTTGTTAACGCAAATTGGTACCCTGAGTTTATCACAACTCTTCGCCTTGAGAAGCTGAAATCACTTCAGATAATGAGGTGCGAAAGAACTGCCCCATTCAATTGGGATATCCCTCTCTACACGAGCTTTATCTCAGGCTCTTCGGGATCCTTGCTAAGCCTTCGCCTACAGGTCTTTCCTTATAAGGGACAAGAGGTAGTTCATCTACATACCAGCGCCTGTCACCAACGACCATCTCAGGAAGAATTATTCGGATTTTTTGCCTCGATGCCGAAAGTTAAATCACTCAGCCTACCGACCGACATTCATCTTCACGGCGGGATATTAGAGAAGGTCGCCACCGGCGAACTCCTGCCGCAACTTACAGACGTCGAATTCGCGTCTAATAGAGGCCTGGCTCTCATATTTGACGCCTTCAGAGATAGGAGCGACTTTCATTACTGGCATTCTCCGTCCACGTCTGCTTCTTCCCCACTTTCAAGAATTTCATCGGTCACTCTGAGCATTCCATCGACTAGTGCGGATGCTGAAGATTCCTTGGAGGCCAAGGCCGAGTCACTCCGCCTGGTGAAGGGATTCCGATTGCGCTACATCAGAACCTGTGATTCATGCGCTCGTCACTGTCGTCTATTTGTGTGAGAATCTCTACATAACGGACCAAGTGCACCGAGTGGCCCTTAGATACATTGACTACAGCAGCGTTAGCCTGTTGACACAATAGAGATTGCATAAGATTACAGATATAATTTTACATCTACGAAATTTGGGCAAAGCGGGCTAGCAGATGCAAGTGACAGGTATGAGTACAATGAGGAGTCACAAAACCTGTGCGAGAACAACGAAAAAAGAGCAATAAAGCAAGGAAATAGAGCGGAATACAATTTGCCCCTTCTTCAACTACCATCCCCATCGTCACTGGACTCAAACGCTGAATCAATGTCTCTCAATAGCTGACTGATGGCCCCCCTCTTCTTCTTCGCACGGCGAGGTCCTGTGGGTGATGCTTGCGGTCCAGGAGTGTCGGCGTTATGAGTTGGATGCAAGGTGATAATAGGTGACTTTGGCAGTGGATAGCTGCTCGCTAAAGGAGCGCCTTGGTCTTCGAGAGGTGCGTCCATGCGCAGACTCGATCCTGAGCGCACATGTCGAAGTAGAGCTCGAGCTGACAACATCTTGCCGCCAGAGCCACTTTCAGGGCCACTAATGCCGCTGCCGTGCCTGTAACGCGCAGGAAAGGATCTGTTGGGACTGGTTGGACTTCTCAGCAGCTCTCGTTCCTGCTCATAGACCGGTGACCGCACTTCGTGCTGCCCGTGTATATTGACAGTATGTTTCGGCGATGAGGGGCCGCTCAGTGATACGAGTGAAAGTTGAGGTTTCTTTGCTTTTGAACTAGGCGGACTCTCTCCTCCATCCCCGCTCAAATGCTTCCCTAAATCACTTAATCTCTTTCTTAGCACTTGTCTCCCGGATTTCCGCCCTGACCCACCACCACTGATTCCGCCTTCTGTGTTTGAACTTGAGTGGAGCGAGGTCAACGTGCTCGCTGATGGCTCCATCGATCCCTCACCCTCATTTCCGACATCTGACGCCCTCGAGAACTGAGCATCGAAAGGAGAGCCAGGAATCAATCTTGGAGGCGAGAAACCAGGAAGAAAGCCGGGTGCTCTAGATGCGCCAACTGAATTAGATTGTCGAATTGTGGGCACGGGATCGTAGAGGTCGTGGTGTAAGAAAGAGGGCGACTTGAGGCTGCTCATTCGTGAAGAAGAGATTTGTTCTTGCTTCGACAGCATGTCGAGCTCTGTCTCGGCCTCTATCTGACGCATCTGTTCCGGAGTGAGGATCGGCCTGTCAAGTTGAATCTTGCTGGGAATGGAACTTGGCTCTGACGGGATTGATGAAGGTATGGCAGAATTCGGAGGTGATGATGGGACAGAACTTCCGACAGTCACATCAACTGGATGAAGGGAGGCTTGCGTAGAAGCAACGGTAGCAAGAGGCATTGAATGCGAGTGATACAACCGGGATATCCTCGATGATTCAGCTGTTGAAGATGCACGAGAGTGGGTCTTCATAAGAACATGCTTCGTCTCATCTCCTTCAAGCAGCAGCTCCTGCTCTTGGCCGAAAGGGCTGGAGAATACCATGGGCGACAGTTGGCGGTGGTCAGATTCGCCCTGAGGCTTCAACCGCCCCATACGTTCCTCTTCCAACCTTTTTCTCTGCATCGCTCTTTCGACAGCTGCTGTTCTCCTCTTCATCGCCTCCACCGAAACTTGCCTTGGCAAGTCCGTTACCCACGCAACCCATTCCATCTCGCTTTCATTATCGGAATCTTCGATATGGGACGTCATGCCCAGAGTCACAGCATCTTCCTCGTTTCGAGGAGAATCATTGAGAGCATTACCCTCAGGCAAGTCGGATGAATAAGGGGCATCTTGATCAGAAGTCGTAGTAGACAGCGTACGAGGAGCACTGTCGCAGTTGTCTGAATCGGAGACATGAGAACGCTCTTGAGAAGCTGCCGGTCGTCTAACAGATATAACCCGCAATTCCCTCTGGTCATCGTCAGCGCAAGTGGGAGCACGTTCCGCATGACTGTCTGCCCCATCTGCACCAACATCCAACTCCTGGCCCTCGTTGCCACCACGCACTGTCTTGACTTCGCTTGCGACTGCCGTCGCTTCCTTGTTCCAATTCCCATCCGGCCCATCCTGCAGATTCACCCCAATGTCCGACTCCAAATCACGCACTCGTAGGGCGAGGTGTAGCGGCCTGCCAGCTTCTCGCATTCCATGTCGTTTAGCACGTTGAACAACCTTGAGGCGCCATTCCGGGTAGCAAAGGCCTGGGAGAGGCGAACTGTTTGGCTGAGGCTTTGTATGGATGCCCTCAAGGTCTTTGAGGACGGGTGGATGCTGAGGAACAGCATCCGATTTAGCTGTCAACGGTCCCCCAAGATGCTCGATGGAAGGTAAGGGAAGTATGTCGTGCGTGGAGGAGGTTGAGGTCATTGATCTCAAACTCTTAGAATCCGAAGTGGCAGCCAAGGTGGTGGAGGACCAGTGATGTGCTTGAGAAGGCGAGAGAGAATAGGCAACCGGTGTCGCATCGTTTGATCGGGTTGTTGTAGTCGACGAGTCTGCAATCGGCAGGGGTGACAACTTCACAAAAGCGGTATCGAGTGGCTTTGCGAAGTGACGATGCAGGATACGTAGGATAGAACTGTAGGCTGTAAATGACGAATCAGTATACGAAAACCTAGGATGGCATAAACCTTTACCATATTCATTGCCCATGTCCAAGACGACCCATTCTCCGCGTTCTTCTTCCATTTTACTCCTTGCCTCCCTCCGCTGCTCTGTGCGAATCGAGGGCATAGACCTTGCCTGGGGAAGGTCGCGAGACCCAGGTCCGATCCCTAGCTCAGATGGCGCTACCTTTGCCTTTGCCGTTGGACTTCTTAATGCCACGTCAGCCGCGCCAGAGGGTGTCGCTTGGGCTCGAATATCCCGTTCCAGAGCCGTTGCACCTGGGCTAAAGGGTGCTCGATCAGAGGCAACAGCTCCATCAGCCCGCCTCTGGTAGCCACCATAGCGATATCCTGTCCTATCTCGCCTGTAACCGCTCACGCCGAAGCCGAATTCCTCGTCAAAGTCGTCTTCTAGATCGTTGTCTCCATCGCTATGCGCAAAGACTGGGGAGGAAAGACTGCGAGAGTCAGAGTCGTCGCTCTCCTCCTCTTGCTGAATCTCTGTAAGGGGCTGCGGGAGGGTTGGGGCTTGTTGCGGGCCATCAGATGAATGGTGCCCGGAGCGTGTGCCTTGGTAGTCTTCAACGGGCGAGAGAGTGAGTTTAGGGCGTTGGGGTGCCGAAGTAGAAGGCGCTTTGGATTCAGGAGGCAGTAGCGTGGAAGTGACAGCACCCTCTTTCATCTTTCCAACAGAACGCGATGATCGAACCGCATTTCGCCTCAACCCCCACCCAGAGCTGCTACTCAGGTCGCTTTCGTCCTCATCTCCCGTATCTTTCTCTCCATCCGTCTTCCTACGCATTGCCTTCTGCATCTCTCGCTCTAGCGCCTTCTGCTCCTTCTCCCTCGTTTTCCTCTCCTTGTCTGCCGAATCCCTGTCTTTCCCGAAAAACCCTCCCATAAACTTTGGAACTGTCGTGGTAGGACTAGTAGCTGCAGAAGACGAGGCAGCTACATTGCTAGGGCCTGTGGCGACCCTATTACTGCCGGAGGTGCCTGGGTACACGGCGTCGAGTAAAGGGTTAGAGGATAGAGTCGTGTGAGGCGAGGAAGCTTCCAGCGAAGTGACAAGGGAAGGTAAGCTGGGCCTTCTTGAGGGTCCGCCCGCAGAAGTCGAGGAATCTCCAGAGACGACCCTCTTGGCATATTTGAGCCGTCCACTCCCACTAGGAATACCATCGTGCGATTCGGGATCGCTAGCGACATTGATGTTCGGCTCACCAGCTAAAGTTGGCGCAGTGCTGGGGAACTTCGGGGGTGGGTAATGTGAAATGAGATTCACATTCTTTGGGTGACGAACGCCAGTGTCTCTGTATCGATAACCCTCGTTCAGCGCCTTCTCCAACTCCTCTCGCTCAGCAGGCCTCAGCTGGCGAAATTTGGCACAGACGATCTTCATGCCAGCAGCCTCAGCCTCCTCAGTCGTGGACGGGATATACGAGCGGTCGTCGCGCTTAGCTCTGCTGCGATGACGATGCCGCCGACGGTCGTTCTCGTGGTCGTTGTCATCCTCGCCACGAAGATTGTTGGGGAGATATTGGTGCTCTCGAAGGGTCTCGACTTCCCAATCGTGTTCCTTGCCTTTGAAGGCACCCTGTCCTTTCTCTCCCTTCCGCTCCGCCCCAGTTACTCCGACACCTTTGCTAGCCCTTCCACGCTGACCACCGCCCTCTTTCTCCTTACCCTTCCCCTTGTCCTTATCCTTCTTCGACCACAGCGAGATGCCAATCTCATCCCACTGCCTGAGGTACTCGATCTCCTTCTCGTGCTTCTCCTTGAGCTTGCGCTGACGTTCCCTCTCCTCTCGCGCTCTCTGTCGCTCTTCAGCTGCGAGTCGGCGTGCCTCGCGTTCAGCTTCGGTTAAGGGCCGAGTGACACCTTTGGAGGGTGCTGAGCGGACGTGATCGCGATCTTGGCTGTGTCCACGATCATCAGCTTCGGTGAGAGCTCTGGATGATGGGGGGACGTGTTGAGAAGAAGGAAGCGTGGCGGTACCCGAACCATCAACAGCACCGCCTGTTCTGGGGTCCTTGGCAGTCGACGTGCTGCTCCTAGGTAGAGACGTGCTTCGCCGGTTCCTCTGAGCGTCCTTGGCTGATCTATCAGTCGGTGTGGCACTCGCTCCTCGAGATCGATGACGATGAGAGTGGGACTGAGAGGTTGGATTTCGTGCAGTATTGGAGGCCGTGACTGTATCTCCACTGCTGAAGCTGGTTGTCGACCGCGACATCTTCGACTTGAGGACTGGGCCCATGTCTTCGACGTCGCGCAATTCTGCGAGCGAAGTCAGAGGAAGCCGATGGGTCGGTACACGATCCTGTAAGGCAAATTGATAAGTCGGCCAAGTTTGAAAAAATGTTGACAAAGGCAATGAAAGCAGGACATAAATACAATCAAGAGAGGAAGCGGCGAGTATAGGCACCAGTACGAGAATAATCGAAAGATGAAGCAGTAGAAGAGTGGTAATGCTTACCTCGCGAGATTTAAACAAATTGACGACACCGTCTTTGATGACCATATACCGCTCTCTCCATTCGTATGTAACATTGGTGTTGCTCGCTTGACCATGACGTCCACCTTCCGAACGTTCTCGAGGAATACTGCCAGCACCGGCTCCAGTACGGGCTGAGGTAGCATGGCGTGAAGGAGGTACGAGGTCACGTCCATGAGCGTCCTTGAACAAGCCTACGCTCGCCTCACGATCGCCAACCCCAGCCCATGCGCCAATGAGGCCGCCGCCCATGCTGCCAGAGAAATTGGTCATGCCCATCGCATACTCCTGCAGCCGATAAGGGTAGCTATCCCCGCCGCCGGCTTTGGACATGGAAGAGCCTGCCGCAGACGGTGCAGCAGCCTTGGAGGTACCAGCTGCGGAAGATCCGGCTGGTGTTGACTTCCTGCTGGCTTGAGTCTTCGTGTAAGAGTGGTGAGAGGGTGTTGAGTCGAGCTCGGAGCGGGAAACGAGGCGCAGTGCACGCACCCAGCCCTCCCAATAAGGCTGAGCGTAGGCTTCGGGATCGTGACGTGGCAAGGAGACAAGGGCGAGTGAGGAGGAAATGGGTTGGATGAGGGTGCTAGCTTCGTTGGTGTCGTTCGTAGACGCCTTTCCCTTCTTCTTCATCTTTGACTTGAGGCGGTCGAAGAACTCCTCGTCCTTGTTCTGAATCGCATTCAGCATTTCGGCAGGGTGGAGGAGATGCCGGGAAATCTTGATGCTCATCTTGAACGAGAGCGGGAGGACGGACGCGTGCAATTCGACGAGTTCGTAGGGGCGTAGATCGTACCACGAGAGTGGTATGTCGTCCTCGAGGATTTGACCAGTTGAGAAGCGAACGAGGGTATGGAAGGAGGTGTAAATCTCCTTCGGCTTGTCTTGCTGCAGCTGTTGGTAGGGAACCAGAGCTGAAGTCGCGGTAGGGTCGTCTGAAATTTCAGGAGCAGGTACTGAGGTCGAGGCGGGGGTGTTGGACGAAGATTGCCGAATTTTGGCAAGTGGATTGAACTTCCTTCGCGCTTTCGCTGGGGGAGCTGAAGTCGCTGTGGCTGCCGAAGCTGGGTCCTGATTGACAGCAGAAGACGTTGAGGTAGGAAAGGGCGGAGTTACGCCTGGGACGTGAACTCGACCACCTATGACGACGGAGTTTCTGGGCTCAGCACCTCCAGCAGGACCGACAAGTCCTTTGCCAGGTGGTGCCATATCTTCGTCCTCGTCCCATTCGTCGTCTTCATCGTATTCCTCCTCCTCAAATCCTTCTTCATCTTCGTCCTCGCCAGCAGCACTACCCCCGGCGGTCTCACCAGCAGAGACAGATCCCTCGCTATCTCCCTCGGACGCCACTCGTGCTCGACGACCCACATCGACTCCTTGACTTCGTTTCTTGCGAACTTCCTGAGGGGTGGCAAATTGGATGGGGCTCGCAGGTCTGTGAGAGTCGTCGGGAGCGAAGATGATGGGGGAAGGTGAACGTTGTTCACCGCTCTCAGAGGTTTCTCGGGTCAGCGGCCGCGGGTCGAAAGGTAGGTTGAAGCATTTCGCGAGGATGACTTGCTTAACGTGCTTGATCTTCCAGGTCGGGTCGACGTGGGTTAGCAGCCACTGATCATATGAAACTACAGAAGATAGATAGTGTTAGCTTAGCAATTTCAGGCGAATAGGTGACAATGCGTACGAAAGCGACATGCCAAAGGTATAGGCTTCGATGTCCTGATTTCCATGGTCTACTTCGTGGCGGTTCAAGGCCGGATGTCGACTCAGAGGCGAAAATTTATCGTGTATTTGAGTAGATTGGTAATGGCTCTCTGGATCTTCAAGTATTTTGCGAAGTCGACAGTTGGGGGGAAATCCCTGCAGCCAGTGCAGGCTTAGGGCAACGAGACAGGATAAATGCGAGGCAAAGCTGAGAACAATGGTGAACCAAGATGTCGAGCCTATTGAATAGATTCAAGATGTCAGATATCAAGACGAACAATGGAAAACGATCACAGGACACGCACCTATTGATAGCGAGGCAGATACCTGCCAAAAGCCTCGTTCTTCAGCCGGATATCCCTCCTAAATTCCGTGGTTCCAGTTCAAGCGTCCATGGGTTAAGTATCCGGACAGAAGTGAAGGAAGGCGAGTGAAAGAAAGAGCGGAGAAGACGAGAAAAAGAACGGGAGCATAATGATGGTGAGAGTTCGGGATGACATGCGCACGCGATGCTTGAGATCGCCGAAGAACCGAACAGCTCCGTTTGGGAAAATTCCTTTCCGGAACGCACTGCCGACGAGATGACCGAAGCTCTGCTGCTCGTCGTTCTTTGGCTTCTTCTTGACTCTCGTCTTTATGCTCTCTTTTCACCTTGGATCATACTCGAGTACGTAGGTCCAGGCTCTTTCTCACTCCGATATTCTCTTTCGACCTTTTTATCTGTCTTCATCCCTCTAGCTTTCGCCCAGTCTTTTCGGATACCCTAGATAACGCTTGTGACTATTATTTCCATCTAGAGGGGCGTCAACACTGATGTTATATAATAGATTGTTGCTCTATCCGTCAAAGCAATAAATTGTGTCCACCTTTTCCCAATGCATTCTACATTCGAAGGGCTTGACCGTTCTAATCATGATCAACTGCCCTGCGCAAGATCAATCAAGGAAAAGTCATGTGTGCTAGAGTGTTCGTTGAACGCCCCGTGTCTAGTTAGGTCGAGTAGGCGCTATTTCGCGTTTCGTATTAGTCGTGCTCAGGTGTTGACTTTTGGAAATGGAATTAATCTTGTGAGAGGCGAACTGAAGCAAATTGTTTATAATTTGTAACAGTACGACGACGAGCATACCTTACATTGTCAGAGGAGCGCACATTGCCCGGATTCAATGGGCTTCGAGATGAGCAAGAGCAAGTGTGAAGTTTTTTGGCAATGACACGGTCTGAGGTTGGGCCTATGAATAGGTCTTCGACTGTTAATGCATTCTTGTTTCGTATATTGACCTCATAGACGCATTGAGTTTCTATCAAGGATCAGTAGTATCGGTATTCGGTTGAAATTGGTCTGTACTGGGCCTCACAATTCAACGCCACCCCGAATGTCAGATAAGCATTAGTCCTCAATATATTATTGCATAGGACAGGAATAGTCATACTCGTAGAACATGATCCTCGACAAATCTCTCCTTAGACCCACTTACTTGAAAGTTGACAAATAACCGACTAAATCACAGCTTCGCATGTCGACAAAGCATGATATATTTAATCAGACACCTTATTTACCCAATTCGACAGTTCAATTGTAAGATTGAACCCTGCCTTCCTCAATACAAGAAGCCGAACGATTCCAGAAACCTGCTTCGCATCAAGCTTGCCGAGATACGAGTTGCAGAGTCATACCCCGTCGCTACATACAGTCGTTGCGTCAGAGCCTGGTTGAGGAGCACTGCATCGAAAAAGTACCATCACCCATCATTCTAGTGTTCTTCCCGACGCTGAAAGCCATGCGCGGGGGTGACGAGTAGGGCGGAGGCTGGGTGAAAGGCGGGAAGTAGATGGAGTATGGCGTGCACAGGGAAGGACAAGGTTCATGAGGGAGGTTGTTGTTGTCGACGACGAAGACGATGAGAGCGCAATAGCTCGTCCTCCTCTCAACTCGTCCGCATCGAAAGGCAAATCAACTTCTTCCAGGTTGGCATCTTGAAAGATTTCCGCATGCAGGAAGGACAGCAGTAACGCTGAGACGCATTGGACGCCCACCATGCACCCGGACCAATGCTCGCCATAATTCCCTCAAGCCCCAGGTCCTCGAGCTGCTCCCACCACACCACATCACACCAACCCCGAATTCTCCAGTCCGGATTCTTTGAGTTTTGAAGAGGAAAAAGGCGTCAATCACTGTGACGTGGCATGACTGCAGAGGCTCCACCAGCCGTTGACTATGGGAGGCTGTCACGGAAAGAAGGCGTTGGGAAAGAGCGACGAGCTGCACTGCTGGCGTTGTTGACTCTAGCTGGAAATGAGGACACCGGAGTAGGCGTAGGTGCCACGGGTTTGGAGGATGAGGCGTCTGTGGATGGACATCCACGGAGGGTGCGTCATGGACGTTATCCGTGAGCTGGTGAGGCGACGACAAGGCCATATGTGCCCCTTCTGCAACGAAGTTACGGAGTCCAGGCCACAGCAGGATCTGTCCTTGAATATTGAGACGCAGCCTCTCACAGCCTCAAGCAACCATTGCCAGAAGCCCGACACTGCACTTCCGCAACTCTCGTCACAATGAGTAGCGAAATACGGGGTGTGGCCTTCGCGGACTTCGGCTGTATTTTGAGAACGCATCGACATTCCTCCTAGCGACGTCCACCGGTGTCTTGGCCAGTGGTCAGCCAAGTACACGCTATCCCAGCCCAATCGCACCACCTTGAAGCCCATGAAATCCGCAGCACGACGAGAGAACCACCAACGTGGGGTAGCATGGGTGAAGGATCCACATATCGCCCTCAAAAGATCTTGGAGGACTGGGATACGCGGTCATTCTGGGATGGAAGGATGAGTGTATGAGACTCAAGGTGACGGCGCGTTCGCATCAGCTCGCGGGAGGGTGAGAGGTGTTTGGTAGGGTGGTCGTCGAACGAGGCTGAACGTTTGACGTAGGACAATAGGGCATCGTTGCGGGGGCTTCTGGATGGCGATACACTATGACAAACGCACTGCGCCAAGGGGTAACGACGGATGAGGTTCAATGCGGGCTGGTGCGACAGTT
Organism: Gymnopilus dilepis; assembly: GCA_002938385.1. Classification (NCBI taxonomy): domain Eukaryota; kingdom Fungi; phylum Basidiomycota; class Agaricomycetes; order Agaricales; family Galerinaceae; genus Gymnopilus; species Gymnopilus dilepis. Next base: position 20,394 of record NHYE01005481.1, on the reverse strand, counting down.
TGAAGTGACAACGCCAATAGTAGACGATTGTGGTGCGCTAGGTGAATTGGGAAGGTGTCTGTCGCGTTCGCTGGGGAAGTAACTCGATGGAAGAGGTGCCTTGATGCGTGGAATGACGCGGGCGTGTTCAAAGCCCTGGACGTTGGGCAACAGGTGGTTCGGGTAGAAATCAACCTTCCACCGTGTCGATATGGTTCGTTCAGCGGCTGCGAGATCCTCAGGTGCCAAGAATCATCTATCACCTTGCCAGGTGACCGCTTGAGCGACAAGCGAGCAGTGCATCCTCGTCGATCCTCTGATGGTCTGGAACGCCTCGTATCCCTCCTGAGGCCAGCTGCGAGCTCCTGGTACATCCCAGAGTCATCGGCGACGCTGGTGCAGTCACCTGTAGATGGCTGGTGCCACGCCAGCTCATCACTCGTGTCGATTTTCGCTCTGCTCCTCCTCGCTCCGCAAAGCAGGAAGAGGCGACCGTCGCGGTGACGAATCAATGTGGGTGATCGATGGGGGCATCCTTGAGAGGTTCCAGGGCTCGAAATCGAGGTGGGTGAGCTTGGGCATAGAGGTGATGAAGCTGATCTCCAAGGTGATACATCGTCTGAGCGGTGGGCACAAATATCCAGTACGAATGTACGGAAGGCGGCACAGGTAGTGGTAGTTTGAATTGCGTCAAAATTTATGACGAAGACTTCGTAGTTGCTTAGCCTCTGTCATGTCGAAGGGCTGGTGATGCTGACTGATGTTGTAGTCGATCCGATGTCTAATTCAAGCGATGTTAGTGCAGATCCTGCGTCTCGGAGGATTTCTTACCATGAGGCATCGAACAACTGCTAGGCGGGCTGGCCGCCACAGCGAGCAGAGAAGTGTGAGGGGCGAGAGCCTCGTCTTGGTAGACAAACCCCCGAGGCTGCTTGACCGGCTGAGGCGTCGAATGACTGGCTATCTTCCTACAGGACAGGGAGCAGGCACCTAGTAGGCGATGCATCGATAGCGTATTCGCGTAAGGCCATTTGACTCTGCATCGCTTCTACAGCTCGTTTGGGCATGAGGAGTCGGGAAGCGGACAGGGCGATAGTGGAAGACGAAGGAATTGCCTTGACAGGCTCAAGCACCTGAAGGTACCAACGATGGTCAGTACGCTACACACAGCAGGGAAGAGCACCCAAGCTTACCATAATTTGCGATAAAGATAGCAAAGTCTCGGAAGGAGGTCATCAAAAGAGAGCTTTGGTCGCAAATTGCAAACGAGAGCCGAAATGGTGTGGTGTCATTGGAATCAGGTGTATGGGGGCTTTGAGAAGCGTGGAAGACGATGGAACGAGAATAGAGAGTCATACGACGATCGACACGAACATAGGAACATGTCTATCATCGCGTTGTGGTCGTACAAGACCTGCTTGTTCCCTGTCGATGACAGCGAGCTCGTATTTGGCTTTATGTGGCAAAACCTTCCACTGTCTTGTCGCGTCAACGACGCAAACGCTCTCCATTACAAGGCACACCCTCGCTCACACCTCGTCCTTAGCTTTCTTACTATTCCTAGCTTTCTCCTCCGCCATCTCCTTGATATATTTCTCAACCTCCTCAACCGTCGACCAATACTTTTTCGCCCTCGGAATGGCTAGAATTTCCTCAGCGCTCATGCCTTCCGGGGTGTACCACGTGCGCTCATCTGTCTTCCTGTGGACGAATAAAAGGTCAACACCACCTGGGCTCCCCTCTACGAGTTTCCAATCTTTCGGGTTGAAGCCAGGTCGAGGCTGTTACATAGATCATTAGTGTCGTGCGTATGCGAGAATATCCGGAGGGATGAGAGTCGACGAGATCGTACCACGCTGAGTACGGAGGTGGTTTGGTAGAGACGAGAAGAGAGGGTCTTGCGCTGGAGAGGAATTACTGGGCGGAACATCGCGGTTAGATGCAAGTTGCGTGTGTGCGATGTGAGAGTGACGGTCTCAAATTTGAATACGTCATCCCAGACGTGTTCCCCGATAAGACAAACTGAACTGAACCGAAAATGTCACCCTAAGTCGTGCTCCCTATCCCGAACCTCACGATCACCCAATGACCCAAAACCTGTTCACCATGACAAGCAGAAAACGAAATTATGCAACAATCTTGAGCTCGAATATACGTACCCCATTCCGATCAAGTGATCCTGGACCCAGCGCCGTGCTCGAGTTTATCGCAACTTTGCAGACGCCCCAACTGGACCTCAAGCCTCTAGATTCTGATATAGCATTCGATTGTGCTTGAAATTTTACGCCCTTGCTACTCGACTTTGGGCGTATTTGGCGGAATAATATATAATACAGAGCAGCAAAAAATCTCTAATGTGTATAATTCACCACAAACCTTAAGCTTCCAAGGGTTAAGTGAATTTTTCCAAATGGCAACGCCAATGCTGGCTGAGCAAGGCAATTGTAAATCCTCAATTGAAAAGGTGGCGTGTCTCTATATACGAGACAAATAAATTAATACTTCTATTCTACAGTACCAGTTTTCTAAAGTAGTCATTGATCATTAGCGTGTATCGTCGCGAGCGTAACTGAATAAAATATTCATGAGTAATGATCTTGATTGTCGTGAAAGTGTCGAGGAAATTGTAGCCGTAATAAAGGTTCGGTAAACCTGTAGCATGATTGTAATGGTGGTGATGGAGAGAATTGAGAATCTTTATCGAGTGGGATGTGCGTCGGATTTCGCCTCCCTACAAATCGGTATGGCGTCTCGCGGCACGTTTAACGGCTCGTTTATCTCCCTGGCGCCCGCGCTTCACCACACGCGGAACCAGGACAGTAGCTTCTCCAACTTCCTCTTTCATAACGTGGTTGCGGAAGGCGCGGTTGAATCCGTGGAATTGTCTAGGTTTAGGAGGTGCTTGGGGCATCTGCTCGTTCCTGGGAGCCGCGAAGAGGTGAAGGGGCACGACTTGATAATGGAACGTCTGCATCTTTGTTTTGTCTGATTCGGAAATAAGATGGAGGCCGTGGTGCAGATATGGCAGCCTTAGCTGGAGTGCTCCGGTGAAGTGATGAAGTCGGGGACTATCTGTAGAGCAGGCGGCTCACGATGGGGAATTACAACGCGCCAAAATCATCATTATATACTCTACAACTATCAATGTGTAAAGGTTAGAGCATTCCCGCTTTCGACTTACATTGGCAGTGGTCGCATTTCCCGTCCATTTCCTTTTTCAGAATACTTTGCTCTTTTGAGTATTGACTTGGGATTAACATTGCACTTAGTTGCATGGGCCTTAGTGTTATACTCCAATTATGTTCTAAGCGTCAAAGGCGAGGCCCGTGCTCCAGTGGTTGATTGACCGGCCTTGTAACCGGGCGTGCTACTCTGGCGCTCAACATTGTTGGGCGCATGCCCTAATTTAGCAAGTGCCATTGTTCTCAAAGGGAGCTCGAGTTCGTGCTGCCATTAACACGTTCCCTTAGAACTATTCCCATTTGAATATATGATGTCCTAGGTATCAAGTTTTCTGATGAAATTCGTCACTTCTTTGAATTGACGCGAAGTAATCGTTATCGATCCCAGAATCTACTCGACGTAGTTCTATTTTTCCCTGCAAAGCCTGCCAGGGTTCCCACATGGATAAACAACCCAATCGGAGAAACTCCAACGTGGTCTCTGGGCTCCCACAACTCTCACGAAAAATTTCCCTTGGTTCACTTTTGGCAAAGCACCGCAACTGGAGTATGGTTTTCTGCGACGTCTTGATGCCTCATGCCTTCCTTTCGTCTTCGCCTCAGCCGCAGAGGGTTCGTCTTTCTGATGGTCTGATAGACTTGATGGTTCTTTTCTCAGCCCTGAAGGGTGTCCTCAACATATAAATTTTCGTTGTTCCTTTTCTTACGCCTAACACTTACTACTCTGAACGTCCTTCAGTCTTATCTCACTACCTCTCCCTAATGGCCCGTGGCATCCCAATTCGTTTGAGGATTACCCAGGACGGAGTCCCAATCAGCTACGTCGTTTATGATCCCGAGCCAGAGGTCAACGCCCTGCAGCCCAGTCACGGCGACACTTCCGGCGAGCGCATCAATTTTCCCTCGACTGCGAGCTCTTCGTCGCCCTCTGTCAACCTCTCCACTTCACTTCCTTCACGCCGGACGGTCTCCGTCCCCAACACACCTGTGATTATTCCCGAAAACCACAACAACTTGAAATTGAAGGAACCAAACCCGCCATTTCTGCGCGTAAGCCGTAGTACCACTTCTTTGGGGACTGTCAGGGCTGTCCGACGCGTGAGACGACCCAGGACAGTCAGTCTCGAGTTCGAAGACCCTGACGAAGCGACGGCATCTCATGGAGCTGCTGGCAACACTGGACCAAAATTTACGAACGACCGCCCGACTTTCCTCAAAACATTGAGGCGGCGCATTAGCAGCGTCTTCGGCGCGAAAGAAGAAGGAAAGGCGATCCCGACCACCTTGGCGACCTCTGGCAACACGCGACCAGGACGCGAGGGGCCGAAGTCGCCCACGACTTCGCAACCAATCGAGCATATTGCTCCTCCGTCGTCGATCAGGAGGGCAAAATCGTTCGTAACTCCAGGTGCCGCCCCAGCTCCAAGCATACCGAAGGGGACCCTGGAGAACTTTGAGGACGTGACGAGGGAGGCCAGCTTCATCGCCAAGGCCTACTCAAGGACCTACCGCTACTCAATTGAAGACGAAGAGAGCGAAGAAAACGTCCAGCCATAGCCTGTCACCTACCTCATTGCACGCTGATCTTACTTGTTCCTGTTTTATGTCAATGTATGATTTCGTGTCAGAACAGGGCATGTAAATACAAGTGGAAGGACGCACTGTTACAAGAACTCCATGTAATTCTTATACGAAGGTCCACTTTGTAAACCAATTGTACTACTGCTCGTCTAGAGAATCATAAATTACGGATAGAAGATGGATAAATTGGCGATGGCGCAAGATCCGGGCCTAAGGAGACCATGACGAGCCATAGCCAATAAGACGGGCCAGCCAGGCATACAGCGCACCCGCTACTTGCGCAACCCAAAAAGAAAAGGCGTTTGGAGAAAGGAGCCCGAGCGTTTGAAAAGGTGAAGGTGGAGTGCGGATGTTTTGCGGGGATATCCATAGGAAGGGTCTGGTCTCAACACGGGGCTTGGAACACAGGGTAAGGTATGTTGCTTCTTTGCAGAAAGCCGCAAAGATAGCCTTGACTGGCGGAGGATGCAGTGTGGCCAGCAAGCACCACCAACAATGGTCAACGCTGAGCTCTGTGTGCGCCTTGCAGTTGCCCGCTCCGACCTTCCTTCACCACTCCCGCTACGGCATTGGCTCTTGTATGACCACGCCTTCGTCCTCCAACAAGACCATGGCGCACTTCATCCACTTCCCAGCTCCGACAATATCACTGCTGCTCAAGAGTCCTCCATTCCTCCACCTGACAGAGGATACTCCACCGAACGGACGAATGCAGTCGCCGCTGCGCGTGACGTGGCTGGCCTATGGCGTCTTGCACGGCGCAACGGAGGTCGGAGAGGGCATGGCAAGCTTGAACAAGGAATTGGACGCGTCATAGGAAGGGTAGTGGGAAGGGAAAGGCTGGGTAGTTGAGTACTACCACAATGTCGCAGCTGGGAGCTGGCGCAGCATCCGAGATCCCTTGAAGGTGGTGTCGGCACGGATCATAAAGGTTGTATAGCTGTACTGCAAGTAGGAGAGATGTAGGGCCCGTAGGACACGTCCATCCTCGGCACAAAGAGAAAGGGAGGTGTAACCACTCTTGTAGCCAGTAGATGGGTGAGAGTGGGCAGGGACGCGTCCTCATGCGAGAGGAAGGCCGGTGATAGCTCGAGAAAGGGAGGAGAGAGATGAACGAGGAAGAGATGAACTGTTATGGTTGAGATCCGCGTTGTATCCTTCGGATATTATTGTGAGAGGGCGTGTGCTACTCCGAAATCGGGGTGAATACATTGTCGTCGCCGTTTGCAGTGTCTTGATAGATTCTTGAGCCGATCTGTATGTCTTTGCGTTAGAAATGAGAACCAATCGCGGTATGATAAGATGTAGCATACTTTGGTATTCATGGTGTCCGAAGACCTTGATATTCTCCACCTGGCTGCACCATACGAGTCTTCAGCTGCGAAAAGGATCAGCAGCGTCCGTAACACAAAAAGACAGGGGCCACAAGCCTTAAACAGGATGAACTAAATCAATCTCGGACGGAAAACGGAAGATGCTCACTCGCACCGCGAAGGAGAAACTTTGCAAACCTGCAACTGATCTGACGATAGCATCATATACGCCCAAGTCCATCCGATGGCCGATGTTGTGCGATCATCAAAAACAGAAGGCGTTGAGGCTCAAACAACCGGAAGATGAGGTGACTGGGTAATACTGTGGTGTGTAAGGATTTCGTTAACGACGTTTCTGCGCAAATCACCAGGCCCGGATGGAAGGAGAGGTCTGACACGATAGATATCGTCAGGAAAGTAGGCGAGCCATTCAAAAAATGCACCACCTACCATAGTGCAACTACCTGGCTCGTATCTCATCGAGCTCTCGAGTAGAGCCCATTTGCCCATGGCCCCTAGCTGGAAGAACTAGGACAGAACCCTGTAGAGTGTGTCGAGTGTTTGAATATCATCGAGTTGAGGTAAGATCGAGTATCGGGCTTGGGATCACGCGGCAGAGAAATGGAAGAGGGCGAATAGGAATCAACACACGGATAGCCATGCGAGGACGATTCTGGGACGGTGACAGGAGATGAGGAGCAAAGCCAAGGTGCGTGTTTGGTCTTGTGAGTACGAATCCTCCCCTCGGCAAATCTCGGCACCCCTGACTTGGCGGGTCCCTCACTTCTCGAGCGCTGAACAGCTTTCAAACGTGCACATCTACTTGTCTGATTTTCTATCATGGTCGAACATTTTCTGTGGTTTAACTTGCTAACAGCACAACGGATTGGAGAGGTGGAAGTAGTAGTATTCAGTCATTGAAGTAAAGATAATTGGTTTACTCTATAATATAGTACTGTAGAAAGACTCTTGCTTTAAGTCGTATCAAGCGTGATGTAAATGCAGGAAATAACAAGGAAATAAAATAATAGAACATTGTTAGGCTGTGGTGTGAAAGCCTTGTTTTTGGCGATTGAGATAAGATCTCGATAGTAGTCGACTTCTGTCGAGCGCAAACATAATTATCTTATCCAAATCTTATCAGCTGTGCGTCGAACATCAGATTGACGATAAGACACTCACTTCCAATGATTAGATTCTGGTATGAAGTCTGTTTCCAGGACGCCTAACGCCCGTCCCCCTCCCTTGTCGTCGTCGCTTACGCCTCACGGTAATGACCGCCTGCTCGACTTTATCTCGAAGTAAGGCCTTTTCGAACCTCTTGAAACTGTGGAAGTGGCGTACTTCCTCGTGTGCGTTCTGCACTTGAACACCAGCGGCTGAGGTTTCTCCCACAGGGGCGGCAGAGAAGACGCTAAAGTAGAAGGTGGGCATTATGCGCTGTTGATGGTAGGTGGTTTTGAAAAGTAGGTGCCTGCGGGCGATTAGGGTATCTGGGGTATCCGCTGAGTATTGAACTCAAGATGGGGGCTTCAAGCCCTTCAAAGGCCTGGTTATATACCCTCCAGTAGTCAATGTCCGAAGTTTTGCAGTTGATTACTGCTTGTAGTTTACACATTGCGTCGGTGGCACATACGATGGACTTCACATTTCTTACACATTCCCTTTTTCGGAACAGTTTGCTCTTTTAAGAACTAGGTTGTGATTAACATTGTTGTGTGTGCATAGGCCTCGGAAGTATAGTTATCTCGCTAAGCGTCAATGGGAAGGCCCGTGCTCCACTGGCCATTTGACCGGCCGCCTCCTCGGTACCGTGCATTTCGAGCCCTAACACTGTTGAGTAGACGACTATTTCTGAGATCTAAGATCCAAGACATTGCCCTCGGATTAAATCTATATCAATGTAGTAGTGTTCATTCCTTTTCCCCAAGCTACCACTCTCTCCGAGCTTGAACACCACCAGTCTCGTATCCTGAAGTCAAAATTTCATAATGGAGTCCCGCTTCTAGTATCTAGTCACAGTTAACCATTATCAATCCCGGAATCTACTCGACGTAAGTCTATTTCCCCAGTCTGTAGGGCCAGTCGTATTCTTCGTGCTCACAGCCCAATCTGAGAAATTTCGACGTCCCCTAATAACTTTCACGATTCCTCACGAAAGATAAACTTCGGCCCAATCATGGCAACTTTGAAACAGCCGGAGTCAACTCAAGCACAATTTCAGACCGTCATTGAATTCGAATATTCATCGCACCCAACCCAAGTTCATTAACTCGAAATGGCTTGACCATGAGGCCGAAATGCCCGGCGGCCATACACTCCCTGATCAGGACCTTGCCACAACCCAGGCCAAATTTGACACCTCACTTCACGGAATAACTTTGGAGATGTTCCTGCTAAGCGTAGTATCGCATCGTTCCTTCCCTTCTCTTGCAACTACGATCTAGATCTAGACTCTCTACACCGAAGTGATTCGTACCAACAAGCTCTGTGAGGCTGCCCAATCTAGTGTATAATTTAAAGCATTCGAAACGACGGCGATATTGCAGTAGTTCGGCCCACTCAAATCCTTCCACCGCGCTGAATAGGTTACAATTATCCCAACACCAACACCATTGTAATCCTCCCTTCAAAGTACTATCTTTCCAGAGAAGAATCTGACCAATAACTTGGTCCGATTCTTCTCTGGCAAGCCATTCGCCAATTCAAACATTTCTCCGCCAACATCGGGATCGGGCGACAGGAACCTCCTGGCCCTCTTATGCATCAGCAAGAGAACTTACGAGCCAATTGTGACCGGGGGCTTTCAACTAAGCGATTGCCCAACGTCGACTCGCACCCGAGCTTGCACCTCCAAAGCACTTCTTTCCACCTACGCCGACTTACCAAGCCCAGGTTGAGGCACCGTCGACTACAGTAGTCACCTAAATTTCTGATTCAAGCACGACGTTCTCGTATACACTGAGAAGTTCCGCAACGAACTCGATTAGACAATTTAAAGGCTATGCTCATTTAAGATCAAATGTCCAGCATGTAGTCGCCAAGGAGAAGTGCGTGTCTCGACGAGAAAGTGCACATGGAGTAAATGTGATCACAGAAACCGAAACCTGAATTGATTTAGAAGACGCCCAAACGAAAGGTGTCGAACACGAATAACTCGAAACCAAGTCCAGAACCCGAGGCACAGTCAAAGCGACAGATAACTGGAACCCGACTCAAGGCTCAACAAGTGTGTACTTCCTGAAATCATCTTAAGATGTGTGCGCCACAGCACTACACGACGCATGCAGTTGCTGAGTGTGCACGCATCTGATAGAGTAGCACCTGGATGTACAGCTCGTTGGGTATGAGTCTCGGGTTCTCGTCCTCGGTCTTGGCTTTCCAGGTTCGACTGGCGATAACACGTCACTAGTCACTGCTTAAAGGATGTTCGCCGTTCGGTGGAAAACACTTGGTGAAGGAAAGTTCCAAAGCGCACCAACCATCAGGGACTTTGACAATACGGCCGAATTTTAAGCGTTCTAGAGGGGCACCAGGAAATTTGCGTGGCAAGTTGCGTGCGTGCGTGCACTGCGCGTTGTTGCGCGTCAAGTTGCGTGCAGCCGCATGTCACACTTGCGCGTCACTTGCGCGCTGATTCTGAGTGTCGCTGTAGTATATGGGTCGTAACAGCTGCAGTGAGTATGTTAGGTAGCAATTGGAATCCTATGGATCATATCCAATTCATATGTCTAAGTTGGTCTATGTTAAATTTGTCAAATGGACTTCTTCCCTCCGAAATGTTCGTTATGGCGGACCGTTTATGAGGCGGAGGGGGTTTTCGGATGTGAATATAATCCAGGAGGTATTTCCTTCAAATTCTTGCTGTCGCTTTAACAGTAGGGTCCAAAGGTTCGAAACAAAGCAAAAATTACTTCTACTTGTTGTCTACTTGGGTCAGTCACTGTTGCTCTAGGCTCCTCCGAGTTCTCATTGCCATCGTTTCAGAGCTCAGTCCAAATTTATCACAAGATACTTGAGAGCGAAGCAATAGACCCGAAGTCACGGATCAATTGACTGCTATAAAGTGGAAAAGATGTCATATACCAGTACCATGCTTGGTTTATAGAGAAATCGAGGTACAAGAGCCGGCTTCGGAAAGGTTCTAATTTGAATGTCAAAGTCGAGGAGAGGATACTCGGTTGAAAGTTCCGGTTAAGGACACACCAGTGATTACCACATGCGATCGAACATGATAAATTAGACTGAGCCCAGTTGAAGAGTCAAGACTACTCCTCGTCGGCGAGCGCTTCATCGCCTTTCCAAATCAAGCAACTGCACCTACTAGTAATAGACACGATCCCAAATTGATTCGGCACTCGCATTAGACATTGGGGAGAAACCTCCCACTACATAGGTCCCTGAAGTGCTTATTCACTTGCGTGTTTCTTGCGTGCATTGGTTTGCGCACTGTTGCGCATCATTTTACATCCTTGCGGTGTTGCGTGCACCTGCGTGCGCTTGCGAGAGGCTTGCGTGCACGTTGCGTGCATGTTGCGGACAGGTTGCGGGCAAGTTGCGGGCACTTGTGTCCGTGTTTTAGGAGTGATTTTTGACGACATGAAGTACATTTTGAGGTACTACAGGTGTATGTTACTCGGTCTATCTCAATAAAGGGACGAGCATGATCATGTCACGGTTGCTGTCCCCAACCAAGTCGGCTAAGTTCGTCGCTCTGTGGATTTATTATTTGGCCACTTTTTTCTGCATAACGAGTACAGAACAAGGCAAGCGACCGTATCTGCGAGTATAGAGGCCATTTGGTCCCGATGTTGAAGGCTACACATGTCTGAAAACCGAGTGTATTTGACAAGAATTTGAAGTTCCCACGAGGTTCCACTGGACATCGAAAGTGCAATTGTACGACATGTACTGCACCGTTCCTTTCTATTAAAGTTGGTATAATTGCAAGCAATGTAGTAGTATCCAACAGTATAATTTTTATGAGAACTACCATGCAGTAAACACGATAGAGAACCTCGACAAAGGGTGGGAACTTTATGAACCTCCAGGTGAGCGCCGCACTTAAATTTCGGGAGTCTCTAGGACCAGTGTAGAAAATTACTCTTTGTATATCAGGGCATTGACATTCTATTACTTGACTGCTCTTACTAAATAACATGGTCGATAAACGTACTTACGCCTGGCCAGAAGCCCCAAAAACTTAGACGAAGTCAAACTATGCGCAGTGTTGCGTGCATTTGCGCGTGAGGCTGTGCACGCATGCACGCAACCTGCCACGCAAAAATCCGGTGGCCCGTTCTAGAGTAATCACAATACAATGGACATCTCGTAAGAGACAATGTGCGTGATCAGAACGCGATCTCCGTGCAGCAGCCAAAGTCCCTGAGGGTCGATAAAGTATATGCGTGTTTTAGAGGCAAAACCGGGCTTCGAGCAGAGCAAGAGGCAAAGAAATGTGAAAGTGAAAGGGGAATTCGAAAGGAACAGAGCTGGAAGTTGGAACTGCGCATCTCTTTGCCAAGAGCTCAGCTACAATATGGAAACACCTGGTTCGTCCCAAGGAAGGGACGAAGGCAGGTGTGTAGCAGGTCGGATCCGAGGCGCCGAGATGCGGTAGTCATCCAGTCTAAGTATAATATAATCAGCTCCTCTGGAAGTAGGCTTTGGACGGACGTGGGGTTAATCAGAGCTTGGCGAGGGGTGAGGAGTGAGGAGTGCGACCACGCATCTGCGCCGACATTCACTCTACAAATCACATCTGGGTTGAAGGATATACATGATGAAGAGGAAGAGTTCCCAGCCCAGATGCGAGTTTCGTGCATATGCATGGCGACGGGCAGATGCGAGTTGTCCTTCCTCTGAGTTCGAGAGGTGGGGTGACTCGAAAAAGGCGAAAGGTGAGTGAGTGTATGCGCGCTGTCGACGTCAGAATCTTGATGTGAGTAGAGCAGGAAGGAAACTTGAAGTTCGTAGAAGGACGATAAATGCATGGGAAACGAGCCAGAGTTGCGCATCTCGGCGCCACAAATGCCTTGATTGCCCAAGAACACCTGGTTGGTCATATTGAAAAAACGAAGACAGGTGTGGTTGACAAGCAGAGGCGCGGAGATGCGGTCGTCATTCGATCTCAGAGCCCCTTGGAGCCAGCTTTGTAGGACATGAGATTGAAAGCTGAAAGGACTCGAGATGCGGTAGGTAAGGGCCGCTAACGTGCATCTGCGCCATCGATGCGAAGGGCTGAACCACATCTGCGTTGAGAGCAAAGAAAAAGAACGCAGATGCTGATTTCATGCGTACTTTTAGTGACGCGGAGATGCAATTCGACGATCTGGTTTGGTGGAAGTTTGGATGAGGGAGGTGTCGACGGTGAGCGGAATAGAAGGGCGTATGTTGGGGTGGAGACGAGCTACTAGGAGGGAGGTGAGAGAGGATGGATGGGCGAGAGTAGTCGAGGATGGTGGGTGGATTGAGAAAAGGTGGATATATGCGCGTCCATCCCTCCAAAATTTGAGGAGGGGCTAGGTCTTGGCGAGAGGGCCAGGTAGAAAGAGAATGCACAGGAAGCCAGGAAGGACGTTGTATGAGATATGACCTGGAGGTCATAGGCAGAGCAAAGATGAGAATGGCGAGGCGACCTTCGTCAGAGGAGACAGAGTACGCGAGAAGAGAGCTCAAAGACCCTTCGTGGCGGTTGAAGTCGCAAGTTCCTATCTTGAAGTCGCCACAAAAGTGGATATATGCGCCATCAAACTCAGAGGTACGCTGTTGGTATGCTGTCGGCAGTCCAATCCGAAGAGCGGCAATTCGGGGGAAAGGAGTCCACCAGAGAGAGCTATATAGAGAAACAAAGGAGCGCCGTAAGTCCCATGATGGTGCTGTATGTGTTTTTGATCATGATGTTGGAGGTCAGAGTGAAAGATGGGAGAAAGAGGTCGTGTGTTAGCTGTGGACGTGATGGGGAATGGAAGCAGAGAGCAGGGCAGTGCGTCATGATCAGAGATAAGATCCCCGCCGACCATGCCGAACCACCTCGCTTAGCGATCCCTCACGTGCGGGTTAAAAAAAGAGAAGATTGATTCACGTTGCACCTGTTTACCAACACCCCCGGCCTTTGTTTCTGCAGGGACAAGGGGGGGCGTCGGGGGGCCGACCGCGGCTAATAGAGACACACATACTTCGAGTAACGCTACGCTTGCCCTGACTGAATTCAGGACTGACGCTGCATGCCGCTCCCGCTGCTCGATGGGCAAGAGACGATTCAAAGCGGCCACCGACATCGACTGCAGGTGCACGCTTTGGGTATGGCTGCTGGGTCTCTGGGCTCTCCTCCCTCTTCTTCTTCCACTGCTACTGCGACGAGTACGCTTGCACCGAATACGAATACAACCGATTACCACCTCCCTGCGAGGAACCTCCCCACGAGCTCGGCGACGCTCAATTCGATCCTGACCACCACCACCACCACTACTACAACGAGCACCACCGCCACCAGCACCGCTACGACGAGCACGGTCCCGCAGAAGCGCAAGCAGCCCCATCCGCATCCGCACCCACAACCGCACCCGCACCCAGCGCATGTGGGCCTGGGGATATATGGCTACGATGGCCCGGTGGTGTCGAACCACTCGGCGGGGATCATCGTGCATAATCACGCTCCGCACCTCCAGCAGCACCAGCACCAGCAGGGGTTCTTTTCGCCACATCACCCTAATCCTCATCAGCAGCATGCGAACCATACGGCTTCGCCGAGGATGTCTGCTACCCCGATGGTCCCCCCACCGCCGCCGCCCTTTCACTCCGCTGCGCCAGTGACGCCCGCCCGCGCCCACCCTCACCCTCACGCCCATCCTCACGCACAACACCAGAACCAGAACCAGCACCAGCACCAGCACCAGGCCTCCCCACACCCCTCCCCCGACTCCTCCAACGACGGCATCGACTGCATGTGCGGCTTCACGCTGGACGACGGGTACAGCATCCAGTGCGACAAGTGCGAGCGGTGGTGCCACGCCGTGTGCTTCGGCATCTCCAAGGAGAAGGACAGCGTCCCCGACGTGTGGCTCTGCTGGGTGTGCGAGCCGCGCCCGCTCGCGATGCAGGAGGCCGCGGTGCGTGTTCAGCGGGAGCGGTTGGGGGTGTTTGGCGGGGCGGGTGCGCTGGGGCTGGTGGGTGGGGGAGGGTTTTTTGAGGAGGAGGGGAGGGAGGGGAAGAGGGGGAGGAGGTTGAGTCCGGGACATGATAGGAAGGGCGGGAGGAGGGGGAGTACTGCTGCTGCTGCTGCTGCTGGGGACACTCTGGGCGGCGGGGGCAAGCGCAAGCGGCGGGCATCAGTCGTGCAGCCTACAGCCTCGCCCAACATCACCTCCTCCCTCTCTGCCACCCCACTCAATGGCTCTGGAGCTACATCGGGGAATACACCTGCTGAAACGGGCGGCTCTGCAGGGGAAGACCCGCAGGTCGACGTCGAAGAGACGTGGAAGGACACGTACGTCCACATCTCCGAGGATATCATCCCCAGCGATGAGACAAGGCAGCGGCTGAGGAAGCAGGCGATGAATTGGCGGGGGATCACCGCGGTGTCCACCCCGTCAGCGTCAGCGTCTGCGATGACGCCGCCACCGCCTGTGGCCGTCAAAGAGCTGCCCCCTCAAACCACCTACAACCCCCTGCTCACGCTCAACTCGAACCCCTCCGTCCTCCCGCCCACATACGGCCTCCACACCACCGCCCCCATCCCCTCCGACAAGCTCATCACGCCCTACACCTCCTCCATCACCCCCTCCTCGTCCTACCTCTCCGACCCGCTCAACGCGTACGCGCACCTGGGGATGCCCAAGCCCTTCGTGCACCTGCTCGGGCCGCCGCTGGACGTCGCGCTGGACTCGCGCCTCGTGGGGAACTATGGCAGGTTCGTGAGGAGCGGGTGTAGGCCGAATGCGGTTCTGCGGCCGGTGCTGTGTGATAAGGGTAAGGGTAAGGCTAGAGGGGGTGAGGAGGATAAGGAGAATAGGGATCAGAGTCGGCAACGGGAGGAGGAGGATGGGCGCACGCTGGGCTTTGGGGTTTTTGCGATTAGGGACCTCAGGGCTGGGGAGGAGGTTGTGCTGGGCTGGGAATGGGACGATGGGAATGCGGTGCATTATTTGCCTGCTTTGCTGAGTACTCCTCATATGTTCCCGTAAGTTTTGAGTTTTTTTGTTTGTGTTCTCGGGTTTACCGACACCATAGCGCTGACCGGTTCCACCTCTCCTCTCTCAAACCCTCTTCAACCTTTCCTTCACCTGCCGTCGCACCACCGCCCTCATCAACCACACCCACAACTACAACATCTACATCAACAACACCCTCAACTGCCTTCACCTCACCCACCACCACCCGCAGCCCGCACGAGCTCGCCCACCTCCGCTTGCAGATCTCCAACATCCTGCACGCGCTCTCGTCCACCTTCACCACGTGCGCGTGTGGCGGCCGCGCGCGGGACTGCGTGTTGACGCAGATGGCCGCGTTCGTCGATGGGCCTTTGGGTTCGTCCTCCTCCTCGGGGTATTCCAACTCACAGGACCGCAACTCGCAGGGGGGGCACTTCAATGCGCAGTACCTTGAACCGCACAGGGAGAAGGAGGTGGATTTGGGCCCGCTCGTAGGCCGGAAGCGCGGCTTCAAGACACGCGAGCGGATCCCGAACAGCGGCGGGATGGGCGGGATGGAGATGTGGGTGGATGAGGAGCGGGGCGAGGGGGGGAGCAGGCGCGTTGGGGGTGGTGTTGGCATGAACACGAACGTGAACATGGGCATGGGCATGGGCGTGAACGGTGTAAATGGCGCTCATGGTTCCCAGGGGACCCAGGGGACACAGCAGAAGCACCCACACCCACACCCCAATGGGTCAATGGGACCGCCGCCTGTCCCACCACGGAGGTCGAAGTCTCCTCCTCCCTCGACCTCGACGTCTAGGGTGACGCTGACGCTGACGCCGCCTGCTGAGACGGCTGTGGAGGCTGTGAAGAGCAGGAAGGGCAAGGAACGGGTTGTGGATGCGCATGAGGATGGACATGAGGATGGGGATGTTGAGATGGATGTTGAGATGGAGGATGGGAGTAGTAGGGTGCGGTCAGGTTGGTGTTTATTCTATTTCGATTTTTTGGGGGGTTTTTTGGGTTTTATTTTTGGGGTTTTTGGGTCGAGGGTGGGGGTGGGGACGTGCTCGTCGTTCTCGAGCCCTTTTCTGCCTCGAGAAGCCGGGACTTTCGTCTTCTTTTCTGACTTCTTCCAATTCACAAAGTTGAATATAATGCTGACTAATTTTCTTTTCTCTACAGACTCAACATCAACTACGACGACAATCAAGCCTCCCTCCCCGCCCACAACCCTCCAAGCACCCTCAAAAACACCTGCAGAAGCACCACCTCCACCACCGCACGCACGTCCTCAAACTTCCCAACCCCCACCACCGGACCCACCAGACCCTCCGCCCAGCCCACCAGAGGTGGCGGAGGTGAAGATGCCGCCCAAGATGCGGAAAAGGTGGATGCATGATGCTGCTGAGCGGTTGATGAGGGGGAAGGGGAGGGAGGAGGGGGGTGAAGGAATTGAGTCAGGTAATAACTTTGTTTTGGTATTTTTGGTTGGAGAAGCTAATTTTTTGGTTCGTATATGCGCAGAATCTCCTACAGTTGAACCTCAAGCAGCTTCAACTGCTGCTGCTGAAGCGCCGCCGCCCTCAAACCAAGCTGAATCTCCGCCATTGCAGCCTCCTCCGTCTATGGCCTCTGCCAGACCTTCAATATCTTCCCTAACCTCACTACTCACTCCAGACCCTACACCAACATTACCTACTCCTTCCCCTGCATCAGCAACTACTTCCTCACCACCCTCAACATCCACACCATCCTTAACCACGTCCAACAACCCCTTCCCCTCCCCCTCCCTAGCCTCCTTCGCCAACCTCTCCCTACTCTCGCCCGCCTTGGCAGCTGGAATTCAAGCACAAGCACACACCCCCTCTGCCCCGCCGCCGCCGCCAACCTCAAACCTACAGAAGCTCGTAGCGCAGCAGAAAGTCGCTGGGTACCCCTTCCCACCCGAGCGTGTGGACTCGCCCACTCCGGCGCGGTATACGGATGGGTGGACGCCTTTGAAGCGGGTGGGGGCTGGTGATAAGGCCGAGGAGGTGCAGGCGCAGGCGCAGGCTGAGCAGCAGAAGCAGAACGGGGAGGAGCCCCAGGTGGTCCTGCACGTAGATGGGCGAGATAGTATCGCGTCTTCGTCTGGGAACACGCCTCAGCCTGAGCTGCCTCCGAGATCCGCGGAGGAGGTGGGGAAGGTGGAGGTGGTGAAGGAGGTGAGGGAGGTTGGGGATGTGGACGTCGATGTGGAGATGGCGGATGGCGAGGGACGTCAAATTGAGCCTGACGTGCAACCGGAGGTTGATCGTGTTCACGATCGCATGCGATCTCTTCCCCCCGGGGAAAGCTCGCCTCGAGCTCTTTCGCCTGTTCAGGAACAGGAAGTGGCGCGTGCGTCGCCTGTTCAGGAAGTGTCGCCTCCATCGCCTGTTCTGGAAGTGGAGCAGACCGAGGATGTGGCTATGAAGGTCGACGAACCTTCCCAAAGGAGTCCGACGCCGCCTCTGCCGACTCGACAGTCACCTACACCACCTGCAGCCTCGGAAGAACCACCAACGTCTGCTACGTCTGCGTCTGCTACGTTAGAATCTGCTCCCAAGGAAGTTGAGGCACCGTCACCGACAATCACCATCACAGCCCCGATTCCTCGCCCCGCCTCACCCCCTCAATCTGGTTCGGAATCCGTCCAACCATCACCAGCGACGATCTTATCGTCGTTGCCTTCTCTGTCCCCCTCACCAGCACCTGGAGCCAATGCTTCAGCATCAGAAGCTCGCGCGTCAGCGGCTGCTTCTGCGCCTCAACCCAAGGTGAAGATGTCCCTTAAGGACTTTGCCATGCGGAAGAGGAAGCAGAAGGAGAAGGAGAAGGAGAAAGAGAAGGAGGCTGAGCTGGAGAAGTCTAAGGATAAGGAGGGTGGGGAGGAGAAGGTGGAAGAGAAAGAGAAAGACAAGAGTGGGGTGGCTGAGGGCGGGAAGGTGGTTAAAGTGGCGAATGCGGAGAAAGGCAAGGACAAAGCTATGGACGTGGACATGCCCGGTGTCTCACCGACTACCTCCGCTCCTCCTGCTCCTGCCACTGCTCCTGCCGCTGCCGCTCTTGGTGGCGGTGGCAGCACGAGCAACGCCTCGTCCCCCACGACCACAGGAACGCCCACCACCCCCGCATTCGACCCCAAAGCGTTCAGCGAGGCCGCCGCCGCCATCCTCAGCGGGCAGCACCGCCCCCAGCTGCCGCTCGCCTCTCTAGACCTCGAGAGCAGCTTCCAGCGGCTTCGCGGTGCCTCGCCTTTGCAGTCTTCACACCGCCCGCGGTCGTCCTCGCGGCCTCTTCCTCAGAGTCAAAGTCAAAGTCAAAGTCAGCCGAGGCCGCAGACGCCGACGCCTACGCTGGTTAGCACGCCTACTACTACGTCGTCGTCTGCGCTCTCGCAGCCGCCTATCACGGCCAGCGAGGTCAAGGAAGGGAAGGCTCAGCTCCACCCGCGTGCGCAGGCTCCTCTTATCTCTCAGCCGGTGGTGAAAGCCAAGCAGACGAAGCCACAGCCACAGCCACAGCCTCGTCCTCAACCGCCTGTTGAACGTCCTGCGACGCAGCAGAAGCCGGCGGTGGTGGCGGAGACGAGGGAGATGAAGAAAGAGGCGGTGGAGACTTCGTTGGCTTCTTTGTCGGTGTCAGCGCCGGCTGTTGCTGCGCCTGCGACTGGGTTGGGTGGTGGGGCGGTCAGGGATGGGTGGAAGGAAGTGAAGGAGCCGCCGAAGCCTAAGTTGACTGCTGTGGCCAAGGCTGCTCCGAATTCCGTGGATGAGGCTGGGATCAAGGCGAATGAGGTTCTGACGGCGGCCAAAGCGGTTTCAACACCGGATTTGGCTGCTCGTCTCTCCGCTGCACCTGTAGCTACTACAGGTAGCAGTACCCAGCTCGCTCCTCGTCTCGACGGAGGGCATGGAAGCACCATCAAGGACGCACCACGTCCCCCACCTCCCAAATCAGCTCCCATCCCAATCCCAATCCCCTCATCCAAATCCAAATCGACCTTCCCGCCTCCCCCTTCTCCCTCTCCCGTCAAGCCAGACCCACACCCCCACCCCCAGCCCGACCGCGACCTCCCCCGCGGCTCCGTCTCGCCCATGGGGCCCGACATGCTGCGCCGCGACGCGCAGCTCTCGCCACACTCGTTCGGGAGCAGCTTCAGCGCGCACAGCCGGATGTCGTCGCGGGAGGACGGGGAGATCGTGGGGGACTCGTCGCCGCCTACGCACCCGTATGCTAGTCCGCCGTCGTTCTCGGCTCTAGGTTCAGGTATAGGTATGGGACGTGGGCCACCGCCGCCAATGCAGCGGTACCCCCCGCCGGCTCCGTTGTCCCCTTCCGCGCCGTCGTCGACGGCGGGGTCGAAGGCTGGGTTTGGTCCAGCTGCGGCGGTGGGGAAGACGCTTAATGGACCTTCGTCTGTTTCTCCCTCGCCGTCGTTCGCACGCAATCCGCCCACTGGGCCGAGCTACTACCAGCGCATCAGGGCTGGGCAGACGGACGCCAACGCCAATGCCCACTCCAATGCGGCTGCTGGGGCCTCAAGTATGAGTGTGGGCGCACCACCTGGGCCCGAACCGCCCAAGGCACCACGAGCTCTTAGGCAGTCTATGCTCGCTAATCGCGGTGGGCCTCCTGGCGGTGGGAGTGGAGTCGGCTCTGGGGGCGCCGCGTCGCCTGGCCATCCCAATCCTACACCAATCACCTCCTCCTTCTCGCGGACGCCTTCAGGGTCCCACGTACAGCTCTCAGCACCAACGACGCCCACTACCGGGTCCTTCAGCAACCCCAACTCTGCCCAAGGGCAGCACTTCTTGCCCCGAGGCCCGTCCGCAGATCGTGATCGGGAGCGGGAGCGGGATCAGGTGGATAGGGAGCGCTATCCGCGGTTTGGTGCTGAGCGAGAGAGGGACAGGGAGGGCAGGGATGGGAAGGATGCTGGGGGGAAGGATGCTGTTGGAAAGGACGGTGGGGCGAAGGACGGTGCGGGCAAGGATGGAGGTGCGAGTGCGAGTGCGACGCCCACGCCCACGCCGAGCTTGAGAGATCGGCTGGATTGGGATACTAATAGATACCCTCGTGGGTCGGGCTCTGGAATGCGGAGGTGGGGGCGGTAGTTGTGCGTGGTTGATTTGGGTGATAGCCATGTTTGGGTGATCATGATACTCAGCGTCGTGG
>NHYE01005480.1:0-34264 GCA_002938385.1 Gymnopilus dilepis | reverse complement strand
CCATGACCGCTTTTTTCTCATTCTGAAGGAGCCGCTGGGAGATGGTGCTGTTGGCGTGGTCCACCCTGCCATCGTCGAATTTACACTGCAATCTGGTGAAAAGGTCGAGCATAATCTAACCCTCAAGCTGGCGTTCAATGATAAGCAGCGCAAGGGTCTGATGAACGAGTACCGTATATATCGACATCTCTCTGGCAGAAAGGGTGTAAAGGGCATCCCTACCATCCACGGAGTATTCAGAGATCCAGAGTTGAATACTCTTGGTATGCTCATGAGCGATGCTGGTAGGAGTCTTCGACACCGAGAAAAAGAAAAAGGCCCAAAAGGAAGGAAGGTCTCTGGGAAACAAAAGTATGTTGGCGTGCTTTTGTCATCTGTGTTAATGGTCTCAATGACATGCTCAGGAAAGCCTTCATCGAGGCGTTACAAAGCTTCCACAAAGCTGGGGTCCGGCACAACGACATCAGGCCAGAAAACTTATTGATAAACTCGGAGGGACAGGTCTCTATTATTGATTTTGACCGCGCTGACTTCGACGTTACTGAACACGCAGCTGAGGAGGAGCTGCGGCTACTGGTTGATGTATTAGACGGTTGGGGTTGATATAGTAGATATGTGCCCCAAACCGCCTTTTAAGACGGTCGTGGCAGAATACACCCGGATTACACCCATTCGTTCCACAAGATGATTGCCGTGTCGGATGCTTTGGCCTTGACCGGTTCAAGTTGTAAAGGCTGTGAGCTATGAAGGGACGAGACAGGTCAAAGACAGGTGATGATGAAAAGAAGAGGAGCAGCAGGTTGGAGGCCATGGCCACAGTGACGTGAGGGGACCATGATCCAGGGTATGAATACTAGTAGATGGTAGCTCAAGACGCTCAGGCAATGCTCAGAAACAGCAGTCGGAACTTGAAGTTCAAGTTGGAAGGACGGTTCGGGGAAGAACATGTGACGTCGGAATTGATCCGGTACAATAAGCATCGACTTCATCCTCAACAAAGCTCTTGGAACAATTACAATGCTTGCTGGTCAATATGCTGTGGTTCACTCGCTATATCCCGCCTTCCTTGCCTTAAGGCGGGTGGTCGGCGCGTGAAGAATGTGCAAACATCTTGAACCTCGAACGGTTGAACATCCTAATTTGCACACTTGGTGTAGCCCCCTCTAAACGACCATTCTGTGGCATGCTTCCTCCAGATGACCCTTTTCTGGCCTACTTCAAGAGGACTTTTGACTCGAACTACGACTCCGGTACTTTTCAGGACGACGGTGTCAACCCTAGACCAGACCACTCACCTGTAACGTTCTATGATCGACACATTGCATCGAACCTTTTGTTTAAAAAAGGTCATATATATGCCGTCATTCGCTCAAAGTCTTTCCAAGGTTTTCGAGCAGGAGATCTAAAGCTTTCTAGATGCAGGCCATAGGTTTCCTACCTTGGGGTACAACGCTTTCCCTTCGAAGTGCCGGAGCAAGACCTTCAGAGATGCGAATGACGTACAGGACCATTGCGACAAATTTGTGACGAATGTTGCATCTAGATATGCTTCAAGGCTGGTTTTACACCCCGAGTCACCGACATGGGATTCTATCTTCCGGGTAGCAGTTAGGGCTGGAGAGTCTGATCTTAATTTCACTGCAGAGTCATGGCTCACGATCGACCGCCTGTTGAAGGACCAAATGAAGCTGTTTAGCAGTTTTAGTGCGACTGCGAAGAAGAAGATCAAAGCTCTTGAACTCAAGTACCCCCGTCTTGCGAACTGGGACATGTTTGCTATGACGGAGTTTGCAACAACCATGTTCCAAAAGCTTACAAGAAGCGTTGATTCATTCAAATGGGAAACTTACCGTACCTCTGGCTATAGCAGTACATCTCATCTGCCAGTTCCACCGGATGCCAGGGAAGGCTTGCTGAGAGGAAAGGCATTCACCAAAACAAGGGCTGCTGCAGGCTTGAGCGGTGGTGTTACAGTCAAGATCGCTGGAGTCATCAAAGTGCCGAGGTCACCCACAAGGCGTACGCAATATCGTCCTGATTTTTGTCACTACATTCAGCATGTGCGTATCTTTTTTTTTCAAAAAGGAGTCAGTCTTTTGAGTCGTTGCCAGGCCTGGGCGACAGCTGCAGCCCATGATACTACCTTTATGGTCCTCCATTGTGGGCGTTATGAGCGTATTGGTCTTCGACACCGAGCATCTCAGACTCTGTACTTGTCAGGAGTTATTGATACCATTAATGCTCGCAATCCGTCCTACAGGAAACTCAGTGTGGGACTCTATATCTACATCCTACGAGATGCGCTGCAGCGTTTGGAGCTTACGGAAACGCCCATGCAAGAGACCAAGAAATCTGGTTTGAAGCGCTCTGCAAATCATCTTGATGAAGACGTTGCGCAGACCAAACGACTCAAGAAATGCAAAGTATCTGTGGTCGATTCTCCAACTGACATCGCACAGGCACGTTTCTTTATCTTTTCGAGGTGCTAGTTCTGAGGCGAGAATCTCTCAAGGTCTCTACCGAGATCGCAAGACGAAGACTCGCTGTTGTTAGACTGGAATATGGTGCCTATTGCTCCCCTGTTGCGTCGTCATTCGTACGAACCAAACCAACTTGTCTCTCGGGCTATGCTCCTATGCCGATCACTAAAGAAGACAAAGAACGCGCAAGACAGACACATTTCGGGATCACTGAGCGCTTTTCCCTTACCCTGAAAGAACCGCTAGGGCGTGGTGCTATTGGTATAGTTCATCCTGCCATCGTTGAAGTCACTCTTCAGTCCGGTGAAATTGTCAAGCACAATTTGGTTCTAAAGCTGGCGTTCACAGCTGAGCAACAAGAGGGCCTAGAAAACGAGTATCGCATATACAACTATCTGTCTCGCAAGAAGGGCGTGAAAGGCATTCCTACTGTCCATGGAGTCTTCAGAGACCCAGAGTTAGATGTTCTTGCTATGTTAATGAGCGATGCTGGTCAGAGTCTTCGAAGTCGAGAGGCGGCAAAAGGCAAGGAAGGCAGGAAAGTCTCGGAGAAAGAGAGGTGTGTCTGCATGTCATCTCACCTGTATTCGTCGTCTCAATGACACATCCAGAAAAGCATTTGTTGAAGCGTTGCAAAGTCTCCACAAAGCTGGTGTCCGGCACAATGACATTAGGCCGGAAAATCTGTTGATTGGTCCGGATGGACAAGTCTCTATCATTGACCTTGATCGTGCCGACTTCAATGTCGCCGAGAGACTGCTCAAGCAAGAGATAGCCCAGCTGAATAAAGTTTTAGATGGTTGGTTTTGAGAGCAAGTTGTGACACCCGTCTCTTCAGTATCGTGTCTGCTGGACCCGCCCTTTATTGTAGATGAGTATACCCTGACTTCTTTCTTTTCGTCTTCTTCGATACCAAAATTCTATACCCCTTCGTATTGCTTTTCTATACCTACTTCGACGCTTTTATTAACACCAATCTTTTGATTTTTTTGTGATTTATCGTTGTTCCTGCTTCCTGTAGGATATATGTCAGTAGTTGTATTTCAAAAAGGGCGTGCTTTCAACGTGCATTGCATCAATAATGTTTCTTCCTTTGGATCGCGGAGAGCTCTTCGGGTTTTCGAAGGCCTGGGTCACAAGTGCTACCGCTTATGGCCGCCACATAGCTGGCCCAGAGACTGGGACACATACCTGTGTAGGAACCCAGAGTACCAGTCAACAACACTGTTACACCAGCTGCAAAGGTAGCCATAGCGGCGCAACGCGCCAGTCGCTTAGTAGTTCCTAGTCCAGCTCATGCGTATTTCAGGCATGATTGTAAAGGCTATAAAGAGAGGAAACAGGTGGTGGAAAGAAAGAAGAGCAGCAGCAGGTTGCCGGCCATGGCATAGTACTTACGAGTAAATGGTAGCTTTGAAGACGGTCAGTCACGACGTCAAGGGAAGAACGTGTGACTGTCGGAATTGATCCGATCATTGACGAAGTCGGATAATAATAAGGATCGAGACGTTCATCCTCAACAAAGCTCTCAGAACAATTATATGCTTGTTGGTCAATATGTTGTGTTTGACTCGTTATTCCCCACCTCCCCTACCATATGTTGCCTTCAGATGATCCATTTTCCAGCCTACTCAGAGGAACCCTTGACGCTAATTACGACCCTGAAATTTCTCAAGAAGACGAGGATCGTCTAAAGCCAGTCTTACCACTTTCGTTTTACGATCGACACATCGCGTCCCACCTTGTCCTCGAGAACATTGTGTACCTACCTTCATTGGCCCATTCGCTTTCCAAGATCTGTGAAACGAGCTTGGGATCGTTTCTTAAAGCAGGCGGCAGGTTTTCGTCCACAAATTACAATATCTTCCCTCTACAATGTCCCAGTGTAACGTTCAAGGATGCTACCAGCGTTTGCAGTCACTACCATCGATATGTTGGAAATATCTGCTCCCGGTATGCGTACAAATTTTCTCTACGGCCCAATGACCCAAGCTGGGAGTCACCTACGCACCTTTTCATCTATACTGGAGAAGCTCGTCCGAACTTCAGAACTGAAGCCTGGCTGGAGGTCACCAGCTTGGTCTCAAATGAACCTGAAGTACTCAATGGACTAGATGAATTGTCGCAGGGCAAAGTAAAAGGTCTTTTGGAGAAGTATCCGCGGCTTGCGACCTGGGATTTTTTCGCAATGACAGAGGAAGCTCAAGCAATGTTTCAAACCCTCAGAGGAAATTGTTCTTTTGACTGGGTAACTTGTCGTACCCTTGGATCTCATACAGTATCCCGCTCGATTCCTCCGCCGGATGCTAAACTTCTTCCAGTTCGGGCACCAATAAAGGAAAGCACGAAATCCTGCCAGAGCCCCTCCGGGAGTCGTCGAGCTACCACCAGAGCAACCAGAACAGTAACAATACCCAAGTTAGTTCCTCGAAACAAGTCGTATCGACAGGATTTCCGTCATTATATCCAGCATGTGCGTATTCATGAAGTCACTGTAGATTGTACCACTGACTTGCAACAGGCATGGGCGAAAGCCGCCGTATACGACTCTACCTTCATCATTCTACATTGCGGGCGCTACGAACGCATTGGCCTCCGCCATCGTGCTTCTAAAACCTTGTTTCTTTCTGGGGTAATTGATACAATCAATATCAAAAATCCGTCATACAGAAAACTTCACATTGGCCTTCACACAGCGATCATTCTAGACGCCCTGAAAAGACAAGACTTGGCTCGAAAGCAGTTGAAAAAGTCGATCCGCCGAACAGATTCTGCTGACCATTTAGAAGCTGAAGTTTGCCCGAGCAAGCGACCAAATAAGCCATCAGTTGTCAAGGCCAAGTGGTCAAAGGTAAGTCAAGCTCATACCAACGACCACCTCGCCCCACTAATCGCAAAGCAGGTGACTAAGGAAATCGCCCAAAGAACGCTGGCTCTAGTCAGACTGGACTACGGCGCGTTCTGTTCACCTGCGCCATCGGCTTTCGTTCGACGTTGCCCTTCCTGTCTTCCTGGCCACGCACCACTCACTGTGAGCAGCGAAGAAATGCGACACCCCAAGCAGACGAGTTATCAAGCTGGCGAATATTTCTCCCTCACGCTAGGAGAGCCTCTTGGACGTGGTGCCGTCGGCGTTGTTCATGGAGCGAAACTTGAGCTGGAGCTCGAATCTGGAGAAATGCTTGTGCGCGACGACCTGGTCATCAAGTTAGCGTTCACCACCGAGCAGCAGAAGATGATGGCAAAAGAGTACGAGGTATATGGCCATCTCTCTCGCAAGAAGAATGTCAAAGGCATAGTTGCCGTTCACGGCTTGTTTTTGGACCCGGAAACGAGGACGTTAGGGATGCTCATGGATAACGGTGGTCGCAGTTTACATAGTCGTGAAACGGAAGAAGGGAAAGGATTTTTTGTGACAGAACAAGAGAGGTCAGCACATCTCTATGATCTATCTGCCTTATTTTCTAGTGACTCTCTGCAGGAGTGCCTTTATACAAGCATTACAAAGCCTTCATCGTGCTGGAGTCAGACATAATGACCTGCGTGCCGACAACCTTCTCATTAATTCCAGAAATGAGGTCTTCATAATTGATTTTGACCAAGCTGGTTTTAGGCTCGAGGAAGGGGACATCGAAGAAGAGATGGGGAGGTTGGAAGATGTGCTCGAGGGGTGTTATTACTGAGTCCTGGAGATTTTAAATCTTTTCACCGTTTGTTATTTATAATTGCTTTGAACATCCCTTTTGTACTTCGTGATCGCTTCAGTAGACTAATGTCACATCTGGACCTTGCATGTCTAGAATATATGCATTCAATGTTTGTGGCTGACAAGTGATCTATTATCTCGTTATGGGTCACTCAACCTCCGGATTATCGGTGTCAGGCAGCTTCCCTGATAGACAGTCATAGACTTGTCAGTGGATCCCAAACAATCAGTAGTACAAGCAGCAGATAAGGCGACCAACTGCGAGCATCTGAGGAAACATGCAATGGTCTGTTTCACGGCAACTTTACCTAAGGAGTTAGAGATTGGACAGCAGTCGTTGCACAATTGTGATCAACATATCATGATAACACTAGCCAAAAGACGTGACATATTCTACAAAACAGCGAAAGGAGTAGATAATTATGTATGCAGTGGTAAAGGAAGGCGGCCAAATCTCGTCAATCCCAAGAAGGGCTCGAATGGTATGCGTGATTGCGTGTCGTCCCATTCTGATTGTGAGCAGGACTTGAAGGCGACCACGTAGGCGATGTCGGGCTGTAGCCAGGAGACGTCGGTGCTATGAGGCATTGATCAGCCATATGCTATGTGCTAGGTTGAAATCAGTGAAGACTCACAGTAGGATGGAGCTATTGTTATTCAATATTATTAGTAAGAGGCTAACCAGGAATGGAATCAATGCTTACAGGCTGGTGAATATGCAGGCGAGGTAGGGGCTAAAGAATCGGGGAACTGAATAGGAGGACACTTCAAGAAATAGAAGGAACATACAGTATTTTGGTGAAGAGGGCGACGCCATAGGCGACGTGGGCGAGTACTTGGGCGAAGATGGCGACATGTGAGCAGGGGCTAGAGAGACGATCAACAGAAGAATATGGCGCGGCCACAAAAAATCTTACAAGCTAAAGTTTTTAGACGAACACGGGGACAGGACATCAGTAAGATCCAAGGAGTAAGTGATACGGAACACACTTGGAGAATCTGAGAAGGATTTGTGTCAGATCATCAAGTATCAAGAGAAGTGGACAGGACATACAACGAGGAGAAGCAGGGCTGAATGAAGGGCTGGTAGGAGAGTATCTTGGCGAAGTCGGGCTAAATGATGGGGACTGAGGACTGTATCGTGGCGAGGTAGGAGAGAACGAAGGTGATGTGGGCGAATATCTTGGACTTGTAGGCGAATATCCGGGTGAGGTGAGGTTGAGAGCTGGAGACGTTGGCGAATACGTCGGGGAGGTTGCCCCTCTTGAACGATCATAGAGCGGCGAAGTGGCATAGGGAGATGTGCCAAACGGCGAAGTAGCTCCAGCAAACGGCGACTGAGGAACAAAGCTCGGAGAGGTAGGGGTGTATGCATTCGGTGAGCTGGGACTGTACCCCGCGGGTGACATTCCTCCCGGAAGAGGGCTCTGAGGATATGACAAGAATTGGAAGCTTGATGCATCTTCTCCAGTGTTCGAAGCAAGAGGAGAGAATGAAGCTGATGCCGCATCTCCCTTGAACATTCCGTCCTGCCACATGGGGGAGTTGGTATCGTACGGTGTCATCGCCACTTGTCCTGGTGTCATTCCGCCATCGATCTGGGCCGCTAGCATCGACTGTACGGGGAGTCGGTGGTCCACAATCGCGTCCTTCAACATATCGATATCGAGAGCAACCTCGAAGGCACCAGTGCCCATGGGCGCCATTTGCCCGAACATGACGTTCTCCGCAATTCCGTGGCAATCATCCTTCTCACCAACTGCTGCAGCTTCCATAAGAATTTCAACAGTCTCCTCGAACGAACATCTCATCAAAGCTCCAGTGTCAGCACGATTGATGCCATGTCGAGTAATGGCCATGAGAGTGCCTCGATGTGTCATCAAGTCGCAAAGCAAAGCAAGATGGCGGTAGTTGACGTAGGAACCGTCGAATTCGATGACTCCGCGCAGCTCCTTCATGATAGCAGCTCTAGCCGCCTCGATACCCAGAACGTTGAAAATCTCGACGCAGCTGTTGGAATACGTCCGCCTAAAGTCAACACCATCAATGCACATCACAGTCTTCAGATTGACTCCATCCGTCTCCAGCACCCACTCCTTCTCCTTTCCAGTGAGAATACTGCCATCAGACGAGACAGTGACCTTGTCTTGCTCTGTTAAGAACACACGATGGATGCCCTTGACACCACGGAGGCTGACGGAGTTCAACATGGTGTTCTCAAGTTGCCGCAGGAAAATGTCTTCCTCGATTGTGCCCATGCCATCATCTTCCTTATCGGGACTTCCGAGTACACGACAGCGGATGATAAGCTTCTCCGAGTTATCTTCACTCCAAATGACGAAGAGGTCCGTCTTGAAACTTTCCGCAATGCGACCGGCGACGTAGTGCATTGTTAACTTGCGATCTATCATCTTGGCTCGGTCCAGCTCAAGACGAAGCAGCCAGGGTGATTGCAGGTGGAGTTTGGACTCTATCTCTTCATCAGGAATAGCGAAGAAAGACTCCACAAAGACGGAATCCTCCTCAATGATAGTCGAAGTCGGATCTGGGTCATACCAAATTTCGACGGCCGCTGTTACAGTCCGCAGAGAGGTGTAGGCCAATTCCTGCTGGACATTCTTGGCTAAGCTGGACGATCGCGAGATTTCGGGGTCGAGATACACAGTGAGGGAAGGTGTCTTGATGTTGGTAGCCACGTTGATGATCTCCTTCAGACGCGGTACACCAAGAGTGACATTCTTGCTGGAGACACCGGCATAGTGGAAAGTATTCAGGGTCATCTGCGTCGCGGGTTCACCAATAGACTGAGCAGCCAAGGTTCCACACATCTCTCCTGGATGAACTATCGATTGATTAAACTTGGTTTCAACCTCACCAATCACCCAGTCAAACGCCTCCCTCGTTAAGTGGAACTTCTCCAGAACCCGACGAGAAGCAAATGTTGCCCTCAAGTGCATGCGGAAAGTGAGAGTGGCATTTTCTTGAGCCTCCTTACTAAGATGGTCATCGCCACGGACAACGATCAGTCGCTTGCCGAGCTCATTGACGGCGTCGACAATGTAGGCAGGGTCAAGGTCACTGGGTTTTCGTCGATCGATGTGGAAGATCTGTACGGCATTCTGAACGATACGGTGAAGGTTGACGGGCAGATAGTGGGGCTGAGTAGTTGACACACGGGGGAAAATGAATTGGCGTAGCAGTCTGCGGTCTTCCACTAATCGAGCATACTCCTCATCCAACTTGGCTTGGAGTTCCAGAGAGCTGTCGTCGATGCCGACTTGAAGGGTATTGGGTAAAAATCCACCAGCCGGATCTGTGACGTCTACACGATAGTTGTGTTCAAACTCCCTGTCACTCAATCCGAAGGTCTCAATGGTCTGCTTCTCGATGAAGGCGCCGTCCATGCCGTCCTCTCCGTAGACAAATTGAATAAGATCGCCAAGTGAGTTGCGGACTGTGCCATCATAGCAGACCATGACGTCTTCCAGGGCCTTCACAAGACGGCGCTGAATGTATCCTGTTTCGGCAGTCTTGACAGCAGTATCGATAAGACCTTCACGACCAGCCATGGCGTGGAAAAAGAACTCTTGCGGTGTCAGACCGCGCAAGTACGAGTTCTCGACGAACCCACGAGATTCTGGACTGAAGTCATCCTTCGTGAAGTGGGGCAGTGTCCGGTGCTTGAACCCGAACGGAATACGACGGCCTTCCACGGATTGTTGACCCACACAGACAGACATCTGGGAAATGTTGATGAAAGAACCCTTAGATCCGGCAACCACCATCTGCTTGACATTGTTGTCCTCCTTCAAGTGTTTTTGGGCGTATTGACCAGAAGTATCACGGGCCAAGTTCAGCTGGCGTTCCACCAGACTCTCGAATGATTCACGGATTGTCATACCGGGTGCGGCCTTGAGACGATCGTGTGTTGCATCCTCGATGATCTGCGCCACATTTGCTTTGCGTTCAGCAATTGTCTGCGTGATGTAGGACATGGTAGCAGAGTCGGCAATGGTATCACCGATACCAATGCTGAAACCATTGTGGAAGAGCCAGTAGTTGACGACCATCTGGATCCCGGTGAACAGCTGCTTGGTAGCCTCCGGCCCCTTCTCACGGAACACGACGTGGACCAAACCACCTTGCGAAGCACCGACAGTCTTCTTCTCGACGATACCGAAAATGAGTTCACCGTTCTCCACGAGGACACCATC
This sequence comes from Gymnopilus dilepis, assembly GCA_002938385.1. Lineage (NCBI taxonomy): Eukaryota > Fungi > Basidiomycota > Agaricomycetes > Agaricales > Galerinaceae > Gymnopilus > Gymnopilus dilepis. The sequence goes on along the minus strand of NHYE01005480.1, from coordinate 23,864 downwards.
ATCAAAGACGGGATTTGACGACTTCGGGTCGGGTGCACGGTGGATATTGATACCACGAGGTATGGTCAAGGAAAGTATCTGCTTGCCGGTCCACAGAGGCTTAGGCTTGAGGATGGCGGGTATCGGAACAGTCCCGTCCCATTCGGGCACCCAAAGGAGGATGTTTTGCACCTGGTTCCAATCCAAGAACGTGTCGCGGAGAGTGAACTTCCTGATACCGCACAGAGTGTCCTGCACGATACCCATGACGGGCTTGTTGGCTTGGGGAGAGATAATCTATCGAAGCCTATTGAGCAAGACATCATAGAATACAACGCTCAGAAACCCACCTGCCGAGGAACCCATGCAATCTGGCTTAGCTCAGCTCTTGTTTCTTCACTCTGGGGTATGCTAAGCAACTAATCAGGGTCCAAGAACTGACATAAAGAGCGTTAAAACTTACTGCATGTTCATTTCATCTCCATCGAAATCGGCATTGTAGGGAGGCGTTCTAAACAATATTATTAACGTGCCGGGCTGGCTGTCGCACATTTAACTTACACCGAAAGGTTTAGTCGGAAGGCTAGGGAATAGACGTCAATCAAAATGTAGGATAATTCGATCAAACACGGTACTCACTTGAATATGGCATAAGCCTGACACGATGACTCATCATACTCATTTTGTGCAAGGAAGGTTGGCGATTGAACAAAACGAAGCTAGAAGGTTCTGTCAACGACTGGAAAGGGATGAACTGTCAAGAGTCAACTCACTCTCCGTCCTTGAGATGCCGTTCCACGATCCAACCATACTGAAGGAAAGCATCTGCACGTTTATTGTAACGAAGGTCGATACGTTCACCAGTGTCGCGGACGACATATCTTGCACCAGGGTACGTTGTCGGGCCATTCCGTACCAATTCCTGGAGATAGGCAATATTGTACGGGGTTACTGGTGAAACGCAAAGTAAGCAAAACAGTAAAGGTGGAAACCTAGTCAACATACCTCGCTCCGGATAGGTCAAGTTCATGGCTATGCTTCTCGGCACGCCAACTTCATCAAGCTCCAAATTAGGGTCACCAGTAATGACAGTACGTGCTGAGAAGTCGACACGCTTGCCCATCAAATTACCACGCAGACGACCTTCTTTGCCCTTCAGACGTGCACGAATGGCCTTCACAGGTCGACCAGACTTTTGCAAGGCCTGCGGGATACCAGCAATGTCGTTGTCCATATACGTGGCAACGTGGAACTAGGAACTTCCTCCAGCAACTGGCCACCTACGGTTTAGGTAGGAGAACATACCTGGAGAAGCTGCTCGAACTCATTAATGACGTGCGCTGGCGCACCCTCCTGCTCACACCGCCGCACATTCGCAGAGGCCTTGATGATGTCCCCCAGCTTGTAGGTCAAGTCGTCCTCACTCCGCATGGCACCGCCGTCGACGGCTATACTTGGACGGACCGGCGGAGGAGGGACGGGCATGACAGTCAAGATCATCCACTCCGGCCTAGCATACTCATCCGAAAGGCCAAGGAGATGGAGGTCGTGATCCGACATCTTCTTGAAGACAGTGTAAACTTCCGAAGGTGTCATCAACCTCTTATCGGGCTGCATCGATTTGACCTCCTGCGGAAGAATTAGCTTTAATGGAAATGATATGAAAAAGGAACCCTAGACGAACATCATCGTCATCCTTCGTCCTCTTATATTGGACGAACAGCTTCAAGCCTTCCTTCCTGATCTGTGGTTGAACATGTCCACACCCACCATGGCCCTTTTTGGGCTCATCCGAGTCAGGGTCCGCTGTTTCATCCTTGGGCTCGTCAGGCTCGCAGATCATCTTGGTCTTGCAATGACCCCAAACAACGGCCATGCGAGCTTTGGGGTCACGGACGTGACGAATCTTCTCCGCGAAGTTTGGATCCGACTTATTATTTGAATATCACGAGAACGATAGAAATAAGGCACCAGGACGGAATCATAGAAGATAAGGAAGTAAAAGCGTCAGCATGGGTGTCTACGGCGACATAGAGCAACATCTGTGGGACAACAACAAAGTGACAATACAGGGGGCAAGAAGTCATCGAGTAGCAAGTGCAGGGCCTCCTTACACACATCTCCAACTGCGTTACAGTCGAGAGTGGTTGGCCATTATCCATCTCCACAATCCATGGCTTTTCACGGCACACGGTAATGTGTTGGTTATTTTTCCCGCACTCCTCGTTCAGCCCCCCATTTCACCACGCAACCTCGTGCCCAACCGGTCACCGCGACAGATGCAATGGAGTCGACGCGGCGATCAAGCGATCGAAACGCGCGCCATATGACTCCCCGCCGCGGGTGGAAGAGCGCCCTCGATTGTCGAGAGACTAACGTGGTGCGGGTTTGGGGTTCTCCATGGGTGTGGAGAGAGCCCCGAGAAATTGGGATGGTGGGGTGCGAAACGAGCAGACGAAATCAAACGACGCGACTCACGATGTCGGCTTTCAGCTTTCCGCAATTTACACATATACACTCCAGAATCTTCTTCACTTTGATGATGAAACCTAGGGCCAAGGTAGCAAGCATGATAAGGAGCTGATTCGGAGGAAATAAAAGATTCCGCACCTGGGTGAAAGACGGGCCTTGCCAGCTCGATATGACCAAAGTGACCTGGACACTCCGACATCCCTTCTCCGCAAGTCTGACACTTGAAATTCCGGTCAATAGTGCCCATACGAGGGTCCATCAGTCCACCCATCTTGGGCTTGTGAGTTCCCTCGTCCATCACTTCAGGATGTTCAATCTTCGCGACAGAGTACGCTTTCTATGAATCACAGAGCCGTTTGTCAGCGGATCCGAATCCTTCGACGAGAACAACCCAGGTCACGTACAATCTCCTCCGGCGACAGGATACCGAACTGAACCTCCTTGACTTTGCGGATGGGGGCCGCAGAATAGGCGAACTGATGGCCAAGCATAGTGGCTCAAAACAAAATGGGTAAAGTCGAAAAGTTACGAAGTCAAAAGGGTCAAAAAATGAAATATTTTACGACGAAAGACGTCCAAGAAGCGAATTAAATCGGATGGGTAGGGTTTTGTATGATCCGCGCTGGGATTTGAGGCTTTTCGTAAGCTTTTTCGTCCGGTGCTGTTTGGGGGACCAAAAGAACCGAGTTGACTCTAAAAGACCAGAAAAACTGGCTGCCGCGGCCGCTGACGAGTTGCTGACGCCTTAACAACTGCTGGGGCCACGAATAGGGGACGAGGGGATCGATACTGGAGGACCAGCAGACGATGACAAGGAGTTGCGTGGTGGTTGGAGGACAACCAACGATGCAGACACACGCTTTCCGACTCCGCTACAAGTCGGCTCCGCCAGTGGGCCCGTCACATTCGTCACAGTCACGAAGAACAATGGGAAGCTGCACTGCCACTTGTTTTTTGGGCCATGTCCTCTGGTAGCCTTCAACTCTGAAATATTTTGTCTCTTCGTGGATCGAGGCTGCCCGTGAGTTCACAACACATTTCGGATTGTTTTCTTCCATATCTGGGAGTTGGAATCAACCCTTTCAATATTCTCGACTCACGTGCTTAGATGAGCTGACTAAGGATTTTCATCTCCGCCTGAACATCGGAAGAGACATGCCTCCGCTTTTCCTGGACCGTCACCAAATGTCATGGTCAAAAAGTCTGCTATACATCGATTGACCTTTTTCGCCCTTTTTTCTACTCATTTCATGGCTATCTGCAGCATATCTGGTGTTCTTGCTCATACCTGGTCGTGGCTCCGCTCCACACTGTCACTTTGCTCCTCTGCCCGGCACTGCCTTCAAAGAGAGTTCCTCCAGGCGTTATCTCGGATATCGACTTCATCTGCCTAATGTCAGCCGTCTAGGTCAGAACTGTCGACACAAGTCTACACCAATTCTTCAACGGGGAAACCTCTCGTTTTGCTACGATTTTTTTTCTAGAGAAATGACTTGGTCTGACTCGCTTCAATTGACTAGCCCTGACTCTGAGTGAAAACTCGACTCAGCATTTACAGTGCAAGAGGTTTCTGGATGCTTCTCAGATGCTCACTGCTGCTGAGTAAAGTGCGGCTCATCCTCCGTTCATGCTTTCATCCTATTTCTCCGGATGGCCATTGACTGGGAGAACGTGCGACCTCTATCTGAAATTAGAATCCATGCCCGATGGCCGCTACAACTTTGTTAATTGTGAAGCAGGATTACAACACAATTTGCACAATTTGTCAACAAGTTGCTGCCAATAATCAGGGTGATTATGCCAGAACAGCGATTGAAATGTTGTCTTCCTTCCAAAGTCCAACAGGATCTCCCCTCGAGTTGGACTTGGCCAGTCTTCATTTGGAATATCATACCCTGGAAGATTGAAGTCCAAAAAATTCGTGTGGTCGGTTCGTAAACGAGAGTCATTCCATATATTCGTCACATCCCATTCCATGTTCCTCACAAGCTTGCGGAACTTGGAAGGTTACAAGAAAGCATGTAACAGAGTCGACAAATGGTGTTCATGTACACATCAATTTCTGACCTTTCCCTATCACCCAAAGAGCCACTCAACGTCCTTCACAAGCTTGCAGAACTGTGGTGTCAAAGAGTGATTGCTTTTAGATGCGGACCGAGCGTAGCAGAAGCTAAAATAGCTTCATCTCACCGATTTATGACGCGACCAATCAGCAGTCTGGCATTCCTTGCTACAAAAATTAGAAGCGTGTAAATAAATCTCACCCATCTTCAATTACGATCTACAATGTCTTCAACGCACCTGCAATACCTATCATCGCGAACATGAATTATATTTGTTCGAATCAGCCGGTTTAGACTCACCTAGTGAACTTACACCCACCACAGCGATTCATCTTTCCACTAGCGGTGCTGTCTTTCTTGCATCCACAACATGCGCCTGAAAGAGGGTAATGCCTGCCAGGCTCCCTGATTTCAGCCGGACGCTTTCGCTTCACGCCCGCGATGCCAGCCAGCTCGTCGTTCTCCTCCTGGATGGCCTTGTTGCACGCGCTTTCGCCTCCTTCACAGACGTTCCAAACCTATCCCGCACAGTCAGTGTGGTGCAACGAGCACATACTGAAACTCAAGCATACGTAGACCAATGCACGAGGTTCATCGAGATGAACCCATGAAATGAAGCTTTGAATGCCCCCTCGAGCAGGCTTTCCTGGAGACGCATAATGGCCTCGGTCGAATTCTAGAAACTTCAGAGTGAAGGAGTCAACGTTGGACGCACCACAAGTCCAGCACCGCCAGTCATCACTATGCCTGAAGTCTGCAGCCCAATCGTACGAAAGCTTCGCAGCCCAGTACTGTTTCGCTTTGAAATCAGACCGAACTTCCTCAGGGATGGTAGGTCGGACTGTCAGTCGGGCCATGCGACCATTGCTGTTGGCCAAATCGCAGATTCAGGATGAGCAGCTACAATGCATATGGTAGATTCACGCAACTATCCATTAACACGGATATCGAGGATGAGCACAGACATGGCGGAAACGGGCGAGAGAGAGAACAAGTGAAAGTGCAAGACAGTGCCAAGAAAACGCGTCATTCGGCGCGTAAATATGCCCCTATTTGTCTCACCTCCTTGAACGACTGGCCAACGTTCAACGTTCAACAGCAAACACACGACCTCAGTCCATTTGCAACCGTCGAATTGAATCTTGACAGGGTTCATCTCGACAGGGGATAAACACAATTAACTTGACCCATAAACACATTCCAAGAACCATACATTACAACGCTCAATACAAACTACATACAATCGTCCGACAATCTACAGATCGATCAACAAAGCCTCTTTCCTCTCCTCCTTATGTTCCAATCCAGAAGGTATTGAAGGACTATAAGTAGAGAATGTCGGTGTAGGAGCAGCAGTCGGCACACTGGGGAACTGCGGCAATGCAACCGGGGCTGCAGGCGGTGACATAACTTGGTAGGTCGGTTGTTGCTGCTGTTGTTGAGGTTGATGCTGTTGCGGTGGTGCCTGGTATTGTTGTCGTTGGTATTGCGCCGGCGACTGAGAAGCGACCGTATTGCTCCTGTTCAAGTGTGATGACGGACCAGTTGTCTGCGCAGACGAATAAGCGACGGAATTATGCCTGTTTAATGTACTGTTAATTGAAGGTGGGAGGGCCGAGGGCTGAGAGGCGGGTTGCTGGAACTGATGAGCCGGTGGGGGTGATTGGGGGACAATGGAAGGAGGGGCAATGGAAGGCGTGCTTTGTATTGACGAGCCAGGTGTCGAGGAAGGCAGGGAGTATGGGGTGGGCGTCGGGGCTTGTGGGATGTATTGCGGAGATTGGAGAGGTGCTGAGGGTGCTGCTGACGGAGACTGAGCATACTGCGGCTGATAGGCTTGTTGAGCTGCCTGTTGCGGCTGCTGCCATTGGGGTTGAGCGGGCTCAGGTCTTGACGCCATAGAGTACTGGGGCTCTGGAGCAACAGGTGACACGAAAGACATGCTCGGCGATGTGGGAGCCTGATATGCGGTCTGCGTTGGCTGCTGAGGTGTCCACTGTGTATACCCGTTCGGAGAAGCATAACTGGGAGCATAAGCTTGCTGAGGTTGTTGGTATACCCCAGGACTAGTGACTGTAGCAGATGAAGTCCGCCAGCGTGGTTGAGCCACTTGTTGCGAAAGAATTTGGTCGTACAGCTTGACAGCTTGAGACAACTGCTCATGCATCTCCGTCAGCATCTCTGCAAGTATTATTAGTACCTCATCACGCCTGTATAGACGAGCCACGTACGTTCTTTCCTTCCGGCGTCATCCAAACTCAGAGCCAATTTAGGCCTCAAGCCAGTTGCCTTGTCATAAAGCTCAGTCACCGCTGGGTATCTCGATAGGTCCCGTCCGCCTTGTGCTTGGAGCTGCTCCACCGTTTGGTTGAATGTCAGGATAGCATCAGACTCCAGAGGGTCCAGGTCATAATTGGGGATCTTTGGTAGTGCGGGCTGACTGACTTGAGGAGCGTAAGACTGAGCATAGGGATACGGCGCCTCCTCCGAGCGCGGAGTCTCAACAACAATCGGAGCACTGGGTTTCGGAGCCTGGGCCTCCCGTAAGCTGGCTTCAATGGCGGCTCTGAGGTCAGGATCGTCGTCATCATCAACCGCAGTCTTGGCAGCAGGGTAGGTGCTGCGATCAACAATTGGCGGCTCCGAATAAGCCCACTTCGAGGGAGAAGGCTGAGAGGGCACATATCCGGCTCTGCTGTTGTTCATTTCTTCGATGGACAACTGAATGGCTCTCTGCAATTCGGCATCGGCCAATTCGCGAGCGCTTTTGTGTCGGTGTCCATGAACGCTGTTAGAATGTTTGTGCCCCTTGTCACTGGTTACAATAATTAGTGAAACAACAATCTACAGATCTGAACACGACGTACGCTTTCTCTGCTTTCTTCGTAAGCTTCGTATAACAGCCATCACAGACCCTTACTTCCTGATTGATTCCAAAGTGTGGGAGAGCCATAGTCTTCGAGGAGCACGCTTGATCGAACACCTGACCGCAGTTTCGACAATGGTGCTTGCGATTCGTAAATGTAAACGCGGTACGGCATCGCAAGCAGACATCGGAATCGATCCATTCTGGTGCAGTCATGGTGTCGACCATGGCCGAGTTCACTACGGCGGGATCCTTTGGGGGGAACTTGTAGCCTATTATTGCGTGTTATTGTCTGATACCTCAGCGTTGACCAGCAGAAGTACTCACCCTCATTAGTCAGTGTCTTATACACCTGCCCGACATAATTGAGAGCTGGTTTCCCTTCAAAAGCGATGCTCCAATTCTGAATAAGCCGGAGGATCATTTCCTTCACATCATGATTCAGCCCTGGCACTTTCAGAATCGAGACCAGATTGTCCATGAACTCCCGAGAAGCGATCTCCGCCAGAAACGGGTCGCCGCCGTTCTTTACACAGATATCTGTCAACTAGAATACAAGCAAATGTTAAACCACGCCTCAACATTATCAAAAAAGCATATACTCACCCCAAGCGCGAGCAGCTGCACGTTCGGATTCTTGTGATTCAACCGGCGTTTAAGAGAGCGCATTGCATCCTTGGCAGGAACTGACTTTGAGCGAATTTGGTCGCATATCTCGAGATTCAGAGCAATGTCCTCTCCGCCAGCTGGCAGAAGCTCTGAGGTGGCTTTGTCTGTACAAGATACGATAAGCTCCCTACCCCAGACCCCTAGTTCAAGCTGTCACTTACCAACGGCGTCATCGAGTTGAGAGCTGCCCCATATCCACGCGCTCAAGCCCGACATTGGTGGCTATGAAGAAGCTTGCGTAGTAGATGGATGGTGTGGTCGTGGTAGAGTCTAAAGGTGTATTTGTTGGCTTCTGTTCTGGTGCTACTGCAGTATGATGAAACTACGGCACACGCACTGCGGTGCTCTTGCTGACTAATCGCTTGACCTTTCTGCCTCCTGCGGTCAATCTGACTGAGCGAAAGTCGAGTCAATTGCCTATGAAGACCTTCGAGCTTCCGGATTGATCTCGAATCATAGCGTCGTGATGAGCAGAACCTATAGAAGCGTCTTCGTCTACATATATCAGCATCTGAGGAAACAGAAGTGCCCACTATCACCAAATTAGCACGTATATGTTTTCCAGAGCCTCCAGACTGTTCAAACTTGATTCAAGCTCCTCAGGATTATAGCCGGACACAGTCTGATAATAAAATGTTGCATTGGCTGCCCATTAGCGTTTACACCCTGGTATCAATGTTCACACAGCGAGAAGGAAGCCTCTTCGAAGGCCTCAGTGTTCCTAATCACGAAATTCTTCCTCTCCTCCATCAAATCAACTCTCAGCGCTTTCGCATACTCCATACTAATAGGGAAGTCAACGTCCTTCAAAATCTTGTCTTGCAGCTCCCTAGGAAGGCTGGTTACACCGGACCCTGCCTTCGTGTCCTCGCGTAAATGCACTGCCTGTACTGCATCCCACCACCAATCCTGTTGCTGACATGGGACGTTTGCAGTGCTAATGACCCGGATATTTGGATCGACCAGGAAGAGAGCTACTATTTTTCGATGGCCAGGCTTCGAGGGATCAGCGAGTCTGAAAGGCCCAACGCGGTGCTGTAAAGTGTTGGGAAATGTGAGTAGCCGTCCTTCCCGTGTCTCCACACTGCCAAGGACCTGCACGGCACCTCCATTCTTGTCGCAACCAAAGATGATGGGCAGCCACTCGTGATAATCTTGAGGATAGTCAAGTTGGGATGCGTATTCCCCATCGAACTGATGCCTGAACGACAAGTTTGAGGTCGTGATATTCTCGTTAGAGTAATAATAAAGCGAAGTCGCAACAATGTGCTCGTTCTGCAGTGACAATATGAAGTCCTGTTCCCTTCAGAGAAAGTAAAAGGTGAAACCCACCATTTGACCCTCGACATGCCACGATCCTCCGTTATACTCAGGCTTCTCAGGAGTAAGTTCAATATTTGCCAACTTGACGATCACCTGCAACCCTCGCTTTCCATACGTTTCCTTTAGGTCGAACTTCTTTGGTTGCGGTAATACTACAAAGCTCTCAGGAGCATCAGGACGAGCAAGTACTCTATTAGCCTCGATCCAGGCCCATCGCCTGGTCCAGAAGCTTTCAAAGCTTTCATCGGGCAGGCGCTGCGGTCCTTCTTCCTCAGGAGCATTTTCGGGATCTGGATCAAAGCTAACCTCTGACCAAAATATACGAGGTTCCCGGAACTCCGAGTCGCGTAAGGGAGCCAGGGTCATGTTCCAGAGAGGTATCGAAGCCGTTATTAGCTTCTCAATTACTCTATAGAGCGGGTTTTCTTCTGAGTGAAGATTGTTAATGTAGGTTGTGATCCTGGACGTCAGTCATCAGTTTTTATAACCCAAGGCCATAGTCAGAATGACCTTACCTTGCTTCATTTCCCGACATATCAACCTCACAAGGCAACCATTGGAAACGAGCACTGAAAGGGTTGAAATCCATGTAGTAATTTTGCGGCATATCTACAAAGTCCTTCCACTGATCCACTTCCTCTTGAGATGTCGTTGCTATTTCGCCCTCTCCGGAACGAAGAATGCAGTCTTCCAAGGTTGTCGTCTGACCATTCGCCAGAACGCGTGTCAGCCCATAAATCAGGGGACATAAGGACGGATGAACCAAGTCCCAGACTTTTTCGTCTGACCCAGGATGCCAATCCTTAAGTCGTAAAGGGATCTTTCTCTCATAAGCCTGGACAGCTTCCTGTAACTCCCTCTTTACATTGGGGGAGACAGCATAGTCTGACTTGACCACGTCGGCGTTATAGGCGACTATCGGCGGAGGATTACTTGGATCCTCGATCAAGCCTGCTTTGTAGCGCAGCTCCTCTATGCACCAATTGGCCATTGCAGGAGTAACATCCAGGTCGGAAGCAAGTGCTTCCTCTTTCCATTTATTCGCGATCTCAGGATCGTTGACCTACGACAATTAACTGGAAGCCAAGCGGAAGTGACCAAGCTAAGGATTAGTACCTTGACGTGCCAGTCGGGCTTATCTGTGATGCTATTCATCAATTGCAGCATCGTCAACTCGCGCAAGGAGAACATTGAATATCTGCAGTGTGCAAAATCATAATATTAGTTTCGAAATCGCGATACGGACGATGAAACTAACGGGATACTTCCGCATCGGACATCATAGCCAGTGAGTGCATTGGGGAAGGGCTTCCCTATATAGTTGGAATCTCCCCCTGAGGGAATATGGCAGACAGGCAGTCCGAAGCCCGGAAGCCGGGTTCTAGCAGTGTCGAGGGGCATGTTCGTCGACGCCATTATGGTTCACGATTCACAGAGAAATAGTTGCACTACGGTGCAAGTCACTTTATACTTTCACTGGATTGACGGATTTTGTTGTGGCAAGCGAAAGTTGAAAACAGGCGGTAGCGTCGGTACGGGAGTTGGGGAGTCATGATTAGCGGACATGAAATGACATGAAACCGTGACAGGCTGACTTCGCACAAGCGCGTTTCGTTGAAGGAGAAAAACACGGTTGCTTGGACTTTCGAGACTAGATTGCTAAGGTAGCGGGAAGAAATTCTTGGGCTGAAGAGAACGCGTTCAAAGGTCGTTGGTGCCGTACTTCTCACGGATTCCCTTGTAACCGAGCTCACGAACTGACCTCCAACCTCATTCATATCCTACTCGAGCAGCCTCCAGACATCGCTATCAGGAATTGCAAATCCGTAAATTGAGAAATGAAAAGAATGCGAAAAAAGTGATAAAGACAAAGTAATCATGTAATGTACAACATTAAGCACCTCCCAAACCGCCATAACACTCTCATCAACACACCACGCAACCTCATAAAATAAATCAACGGTTCATCTCCTTGAACCTCAGGGTCCAAGGAGAACAGAGGGTAAGACAATTACCGTCCAATGCCCATCTTCAACAGCGCACCGACCACATCAACTTCGTCCCATCGCGAGTCGACGTTCCCAGTGCCTTCAGATGCGGCATACTTTCTACGCTGGATATATAACAGGGTATTCCTGAAGTGTTTGGTGATCATTTCAGGTGTTTGGACGCCTTCGATCAGGCCAGGTGGTGCTCTTTGTGATGGGTGGACGTCGGGTGAGGAGATGTTGTCGATGCTGGAGGTGATCAATTCAACGAGACTGTTCACAAATTTGGGTGCAACCTAGACACAAACATCGTAAGATTAATGAACAAAGGAAGGAGTAGCAGGGAAACCCACAGCCGGAGCACCACGGTCAAGGTAGTACAGGTATTGATCCAGGGTATCGCAGTACAATTGCACAGTAACAATCTCCTCAATTGCCGAGTTGGCAATGCGAAGAGATTTCTGCAGGCACTCGAGTACACGTTTGCTATCTTGATGAGGATACTAAACAACAGCATTCAGCATATGCAGCTATTGAGGATAAAGAAAACTCACAGCTTTGACAGTAGCCTCCCCATCTTCCTTTGGAGCGACCTTCTCCGACACAGGAGGCTTCTCAGCACCGTCTGCTTCACCATCGGCAGGTGGAGGCGCCTCTTGCCACCAAAGATGGCTAGCTAGACCAACAGCCGTCGCCTGGTGGCTCTTTTTCAACAGCTTAGCGCCATGCAAAGCAGCTTTGGTGATCAACGTGTCAAAGTTGTCCACATTGAACACTTTGGCGCCAGCTAGAGTGCCAATGATGAGTGTGATAGCTTGTAGCTGAGCACGCGACTCCGAGATGCTGTCTTCGTACACGCTGAACGCCTGGACATAGAAATCGTAAGCAAGGTCTTCGAAGCCGCATTCGTCAGCAATTTGGGCCGACAGGAGGAAGAGGCGTAGGGCGATGTTGGGTGCTTCGACCGTGGTGGCGAGGATGGAGGTCAATTGTCGGACGAATTTCAGTATGGTGGAAACTTTGGTCTCCCACTCTGCTTCTTCACTTTCGCGATTCTTGTACCGTCTACACAGCTTGATCGAGGAGGTGATGAGAGCAGGGAAGGTGAACCTCATGCGCTCGCCACCCAGTTCGAAGTGTCGTCGAGCGATTTGAAGTAACTGTAGCACAGCGTAAGCTAGCAGTCCAAAATACATTTACAGGAGGAAAATGACAAACCTCGAATTGTACATCCAATGACTCCGACCGGAATAGATGTACCATCCGCGCAATCCAGCCCTGCTCCTCAGCCATTTCTTCCCTCTCCATGAAGTACGGACCTTGCCTCCTCGGGTCACGAACTCCAGGACCGGCACCAGCACCAGCAGGTTGTTGTCCATTTACTGCAGGTGCTGCTGAATCCGTCTGGTCCTTGATCAGGACGTGACACAGTTCCAAAACCCCATCAACGTCCTCTGGGGCCTCAATGATGGTCTCATTCTTGAGAACGGATGAAACGATGGAGTGAGCGATGGAACGACGCGTCGAGAAGAGTTGCTTGTTCAGTAGAGGGACGTAGTTGGGAATGGCGAGGAGTGTGAGGACGGATTGGTACGAGTTTATAGGGGCGACTAATAATGAGGCGAGGTTGGATATTGTTTGTTGAGTGTGCAGATCGGGACTAAAGCGCCATTAATACGTGATCGTCGCATGGATATAGAAACTTACCTGTCTGCATACTCCTTGATCTTCTCAGCAGCGAATCCGAGCACCTGATCGACATATTCCAATCTGTCAGGGTAACAGCTCAACGACAGATTCGTTAAGGAGACGAAGAGTGCCGTGATATCCTGTATTGAAAGGTCTGGACGAGCCTTAATAAGCTCAACGACCTGCTTCCAAAAGACTTCGAATAACTGGACATCTTGCGGTATGCCACGGAACTTGCGAACAGGAGAGCCCTCCTTCTCCTTGCCTTTTCCAAGGCTCTCCTCTGATGTTGCTGTAGTAGGCGTCTGTGGCTCAATAGATGATTTGTCTGACTCCACAGTGGACGTCGCAGTGGCAGGTGTGGGCGGTGCAGCCCAGGCGTCGACTTCTGATGCAGTAGGTGAAGTGGGAGAGGCGGCGCGGTAAGCACCGTTTTCGCGAACTCGTGCTTTCTGCATCTTGACCTTCTCTGCCAGACGTCTGGCCGCAGCTTCCTCCTGGCGCTTCGTCTCCTCTGGGTCTTCGCTTTCGGCTTCTCGGGCAGCGTAAGATGCCAGGCGATCAATGAGGGAAATGACGATTTGCTTGATGTTCACTTTCGGATGCAATTGAGCTGTTGCTGAGAGGAAAGGTCCCAGGGTATGCAAGTGGAATTCGTCTGTGAAAACCTGGAGGAATATGATAGTCGGTTACAAGGTCAAAACTTAGTCTCAGAAGACCTACTTGGATAACGACTTCCATGAGATACTCCTGAGCAATAACATCCTTGCAGTTGACGACTTGTTCCAGGATGCTCGGGAGGATGGTCTTCTGGTACATTTCCAAGTCGACCCCATCCAACTGACTAAGCCTGACCAGATTGGTTCCAACGAGAATGCGCAATTCACGTCGCTCCATTTCGCGCTTTTCCCGATCTCTTGAATGGCCTTGGTGTTGCAGCCGGACCCATAGCTTGTTCATTTCAATGAAATTGGTGAGAACAAAAGCAATGGAGTCTTGCAAGTTTCCAGCCGGACTATTATCCTAATTCAGCAAAACAGAAGGGAAACATTGCAACGGACGCGTACCCAGGTTCAGACCCAACCGGTAGGTGGTCTCTCGTCTGGCCGCTCAAATAATGTCGCAGGAACAGACCACGAATAGGATGCAGTACTCCTCGCGACATCTCCATCATATCCTTCATAATTTCCTTCACCGGCGCATCTGGTATCGACATATACACTGAACCAACGGTAATCATGAGATAAAGTCGAGGAATGATGTTGCCGGCGTATTGAACTAGCTCATAGAGGTCTGCTAGGTGATGTCGGGACTGCATGTGTGCATCATATAGGTAGTTGGATAGATGACGTAGAGCGTCAAATACAGCCATGTCTGCGAGATAATATCAGAAAGGTCGCGCGTAGGAAACCGCAGTAACATGAACATACATAATTCGTAGTACTGTTTCGGAGAAAGCGATGATGTTCTGAGCTCTGCAAGCATTAAGCTGGCACTCTTCAGGGCGTCCATAAGTTGGTCTGATTCCTGAAAATATTATCCGCTGAATTCCTGGCCGTACCAGTGAACAAGTTGCATACGTACCAGGTGACGCTTCATTTGCTGAACCTGAATTTTGACCGTGTTAAGGGCCTCGCTGAGCATCTTGCCCTCTTCCTGAGGCGGAAGCGCCATTGTGGTGGTGGTGGTAGCCAGCGCTGAGGACTGTTTGGGAGGGGCTGTGGACGTCGCTGTCACTGTCCGAGTGCCAATTTCGACGCACGCATCCTGTTTGGCTGCGCTTGGAGCTGCGATTAGTCAGCAGACCGCGCCTTGGTCGCCAAACGTGTTTTCGCGAGTCGCGCTTGGACGGTCATCTTATCTCGCGATTTCAAGGATCGCCACAGCTGATACTCGTTCCTTTATATTGCTTGACTTCGGACTTTGGCACATGGACCCCGGAATGGACACGAGGCCACGGCTAGAAGCGTAACCCTGCAACACTCTTTACGAACGGCTTTCATGAGAATACGTGATACAATACGAGCAACAGTCTAGTCCTGCTACTTCTGAAGTGTGGCAATGAAATTACCAAGCGCCTCATTCAGCTCATTGGGACTCTCCAGCATGATCCAATGCCCCGTATCGAAGTCTTTGATGGCAACATTGGAACAGAAGCTGCGCGTGCCCTCTTTATGCAGCTCTGCGACGCAGACGTAATCTTTCAGTGCTGCAGCGAAGAAGGTCGGGATGTTGATGGAGTAAGCTTCTTTCTTAATTGCTACGGGCTGTTTGAGCTAAGCCACTGTCAGGAAATTTCGATCAGCTTACAGGCCTCGGCTGCTTTGTTCCCTTCCGACATGAATCCTCTGTACCAATTGCAAGGGCCACGCAAACCCTTCTTCAGCAAAGCTTCCTTATGCGCCTCCTGTTTCTGGGGTGCTGGTCAGCCGGTGTACATGCTTCAACTCGATAGACATACCTCAGCGGTCCAGAATGGCGCCGTGGGCAGCTGCTTGTTCTGTTCAACCCACTCTCTAGCTTTATTGAGCGGCGCTAGGTCAGATCTCCAAACGGCTGGATCGTTAGGAAAGGCAAGACTATAGAAGGAGTCAATCTGAAGAGCACGTCATTGACCGAAGACTTCACAAGGCTGAGAAAGAACTTGCATGTTTCTCGATCACAGCATGAGCATCGTCCGCTTCAAAAAACTTCCAGTAACCCCAGACATCGTAGCCAACCAGCTTATTGAACGTCTCAATCCACGCATCGATGCTGAATTCAGGCTGAGGTTCCCAATACCCGACAGCGACAAATGCAACTCCCAGAATGCGATCGGCCTGGATGTTGATGAGGCGAGAAAGGAGGGCAGAACCCCTAGACAAATCGTCAACCAAATTCAGAGTATTCCCGGAATCCATTTACCAGTCGTGCCCCACGCCAATCACTTTGTCCACTCCCAAGTCATCAAGTATGTCAACAATATCTCCAGCCATATCCACAAGCCAATACTTGTTGGCGTCCTCAGGTGCATCCGTATCGCCGTAGCCCAAGAGGTCTGGCGCGATCACTCCGTACCCCTTATCAGAGAAATAGGTTGTCTGCGCAGCCCAATCTTGGTGGGTGGAAGGAAAGCCATGCAGGAAAAGAATCGTGGGCTTGCCATCCTTAGGAGCCGTGTAATGGTACGAGTAGACGAAGCCCCGCCGGGTAGTTGTAGTACGGGTTGTATTCTCGCTCATGGCTGTCGAGGAAGACGATGATGGGCTGAGATAGGAGAGTGCGATTGCATGGAAGTAGGCTGTCTTCGCTAACTCTCAGACTCGCTATCATTGGGACGTCCTGCATAACGAGACAGGTTCCATTCACCGAAATGGAACCTCTATTCCATGGACTAGCAGACAACCCCTCGGACTCTAATATTGTCTGCTACTCTAGACTCGATACCCAGTTCTGTGCTTGAGTCAACTGTTCTTCCGGTCCTCGTCCGAGGTCCTACTTCCCTAGACAGAGTGATTCGTCCCAACACCCTTCGTTGTTCCCCATCTGCTGCGCTCAACCTCGTACGGACACCCATCCCAATCGGCACTGCCAATCTATTGTACCTATCCCGCCCTCTGCAGATCTGTCCCTCACTTGAGTGCCTGTGGGTGACTCGGACATTGGTGGGCTTACATGCGCCTATAAATACCCGCATTTGGGAATTCTCCAACAAAAGGCGACAAAAGACCCTGTCAAGGATCTTGACTACTATGTTCCGGTGTCTTTTCTGTAAGCAGTCGTATTTTTTGTTTTGCGACCCAGACGCGCGCACCTGTCTGCGATGCCGGTGATGGTTCACAGGTTCAGTCGGGCATGGTGGGTTAGTAGGGCGGGAAACTTGGCCAACAACCAAGAAATCCTTTAGTTCAAGGACTCTACTTCTGATTGTTCATCCTTGCTACAGACTTTTCTGCTTTATCTGCGTACGATCGATTGTCATCAAGCTCAAGTTCCGCAGGTTGGCAGGCAAAGCACAGCAAAGCGAAGAAAAAAACGCGCTATTCTATTTATAGTCAGCTTAATTAATCGCGGGAACGCGACGCGTCCGTATTGTCTTTCTCGACGGCGCAAGCGGCATCGACAATTGTCTTCACCTTCTCAACGACGTGGTCGACAGCACTGCGTTCCTCGCCGTCCCGCTGCTCACAATAAACCTCAGAAGAAGCGTCGTTAAGCTTTTGAGACCTATAAAAGCGGGTGCTTTTCGAAATCTTGGGCCTCCAGGCTTGTTCGTTCCCTACCACCACCAATCGTCCTTCCGACGCCTTTGCAGTCCAGTTCAGACCTTAGCAAAGCAAAGCAACTCAGCGCTACCATGGACTCTTTCAGCAGCATCCTCTCGTTCGCCACCACCTCCACCTCAACTACCACCGACTCTATTCCCGACGTCCCGACGGACGAGGAAAGAGGAGGCTCAGCAGGAAACTGCTACTGCATCGTTGCCTAAATGGCTTCATAAACATCACCGTCATCATCATTGTACACATCATATTTTCTCGCTCAGCATTCGTTCTCCTCTGTATGTGTCTTTCTCTCGCATCTTCTCGGACATCGTTCTAACATTCTTCTGCAGCATATCATCATCGCATCGCATCTGTATACCACAACAGCATCATCATCATCCCTTCATCATGGGCTTTGCCCTTCATCGCATTATCCAGTCGTTCTATCGATACTGGACAATAATCAGTTACCCCATCGCATTCATACCCTCATCTCGTCTCGTCTTAAACTCATTCGGCACTCTCATTCATCCATTCGCATCTCACGATCATCTACGAAGATAATCATGACCAGCCATTCCTTCCCTTCTTTCCTTCCGTTTTCCCCTTCTCTCTGACTTTCTTCATACACACACGGTTTCGGTTTTCAACGGTTTTGCTCGCGCACAGCTTTTCTAGCGGGTACTATGAGGAGTTCATACGTATAGCCATTTCGTCTTTCGTCAATATCGCTATATAGGTCGCGGGTGGAACAGACTTGTGCTTATTGTTATTCTTATGATAACGCGTATACAGCATCTGTACTTACACTGTCAATCTATTGTCGGGTTTTTGTTATATATCGTGATTTGTGATACAAGCTGTCAGAAATGAAAGATCCCATGGTAGTTAAGTGACCTTCGCAAGAAAGCTCAGAGTACGTCAGGCAATTTGATCTTCTCTGTCGTTCTCAAGGCGTAGTACAATAAGTCGTGAACACGAGTATGAGAACCCAGCGCAAGTTGGACGGCACCGCGGCCCTCAAAGAGATGATAAGCTCTGGACGTATGGTCAGACTCCCTTGTGCTGCTACATCGAGTCAGCGTCACAGAAATGGAGAGAAAAATACCCCAAGGAATGAGGAAACTAGCCTCTGTATAATGGGCCTCTCCAATTGTAAACTGCACCATTTTTCTACATATCTGATCGTCGAAACAATGACCTCAACAAGGGGGCGAATAATTTTATGCGTGGGCATTTGTCCCCTAGTATTGTGGAACGACATAAGGAGTCCGACTCATCCCTCAATGTGTCGTTAGATACTGTGCCCTCGCCCTGTGGCGCACAATACAGAAATGAAGGGCCCTGCGTGCTGAGCTCTAACAGCATACTGTAGGTCCAACCGTCGTTCAAAAAATACGAAAAGACCGCCCATCCCTGAGTCTTGAGAGAAGAATACGTCCTTGGCACTACCACCGCACTACTGAAATTTCCGAGCAGCGCTCACTTCCTCTTGAAGGAAGCTCGACGGTCAGACCACCCCAACCTGATCGCACTGGCAGCGTTCAGCTTTGAGTCTTCCCTAGCTTCCCTCCTTCCACCCTCCTTCGACGCCCCCAAAGCAAAGCGCCTAATCCAAACGAAGTGTGCACACCAAGCACAGCCCACGGATCTCCGGATCCGCATTTTTGGAGCTGTGGTTTTTGACGCCCACGAGTGCCACCTGCCTTATTTGGGGTGGCATGCCCAAATTTAGAGTGAGTGGCGCGTGGCTTGGCGTCGGGTACAAGTCCCGAGGAAGACAATAGAGCTGCTCGAGTCGGGTGATAAGATGGGATAATTATGAGATGAGAGATCCGGGGTCATGAAAATTGAAATCGTCTTCGTGGAGTACGTTAGGAACATAAACGAGACGTGTATGAAAGACGGATGTCCCCTCCGAGTCAGGGTCTGTTCGATGAAATTTCCGAGTGGCACTTCAAACTTCGAGCTGGAGGAAATTCATGAGGAGGCAAAGCAAAATTCGAAGACCAGATTAGCTCTAGCCGAGATAAGATTTTACCCTCTCGGGCCTATTGTCCCCTTTTTGTCTCATGCACGAGCGTACCTCAGGCTGCCATCATGATCGCGGTGTTCAAACGAGAACTGATGACGAGGGTCTGGCTATTGTGCTTTTTGTCCCTTCCCCTCATTTCCTAACGGATCACTGACACTCTCATCACCCCTCGCCCACGCGTAATTTCGGTGCCTTGACTCGAGCGGGCGTGGGCGAGAGCTACTGAGAAGGGACGACACGTTCCCGGGAAGCGGGGCTGAAGTGTGTCGGGGGACAATAAGGGTCCAGATTTTTGGCGGCCGCGGGACGGGTCAAAGCAAAGCAAAATTACACTGGCACTTGGGTGGTCGGATACAATTGCGATTGAGGCTGCGATTACAATTGAGAAGGAAGTATGGTATGGCCGGGTAAAACCTTGTTAGCGAGCGAAGGCGAAAAGGTATAAAAGACGCGGTGGAGCTGGTGGGGAGAGTTCTCTAAGCTCGCTTGGCTTTTCAAGTTCATCACCAGCTCTTCGAGTTTTCTGTGCCCTGCACTACAGCAAAGTTCATCCTCACAAACACTCCACCCCCTCTACGATAATGGACTCCTTCTTCAACATCACCTCCTACTTCACCGCTTCTCAAGGCGAGGACGTCCAGGTCCAAGTCCCGGCTGAGGAAGAGAAGGGCGGCTCTGGAGGGAACGCTTATTGCGTTGTTGCTTGAGCGACGATAGGTCGCGTTTAGCGTATTGCATAGGCTTGTTCATCATCGTAAGTTGACTTTACTTTTGCTTCTGGGAGTGAACTTCATTGACGCGTACCTGTTTCAGACATCATTCATCATCATCCGCACTGTACAACACCACATCCACATCATTCGCATTCACATACACCACCTTTAATAATCGACTTTGGGCTTTTTTGGAGGAGACTCCGCATAATCATCTCATTACGTGCACATCCGGCTGCACTCTACTTTATTACCTTCGACTTTCGACCTTTTGTATTACTTACCACGAATTGCTCACCGGGAGACGTGTACTCTATAATGGTTAGCAGGAAATCTTATAATATATTGCTGGTTAATGGTTATGGTTCGCGATATTGGAAGAATGGAACTTAAATAATGAGTTAACAGTACCGTGGGCTCAAAGATACTCACATTGGAGTAAATCGAAGGACAGGGCGCTGGGAAACAGCTCATCTTGCTGCGAATTATATTAGCATCGTGAACATTTGATAATTTTAAGTTGAATCTTGACTCACTAGTAAAGTGAATTAATGAGCCCTAGGTTTCAACAGCGAGGCGCAGTGAACTAGGATATAAGGAATCGGTGCGCGAGAACACGAGCCCATTTATACGCTCAAAGCCTGGTCTGAGTAGCACTCCTGTGCCCCACTGCGAGCGCCAGTGCATCTACAGCCCAAAACGGGTCATGGAATAGCCCGAAAAGCCCTCTCCGCGATTGCGGGTCGCCGACAAGCGCTTATCACTCTAGAGTCAGAGAGTCCGGGGCGAGTGGCTTTATACCGGCGCAAGGCAAGGCAAGGCAGGCATGAGGAGACTCCAGAGTCAAGAGTCCAGATCCAGGTTGTCGCGAAAAGAAAAAGAAAAATCGCCCTGAAGGTGACGCGGCGGATTGTTGTGAAAAGTATTTCTTGCATGAAGTCCGATCCAGTGTCCCCTCATCCCTGATGATGCGATGAGCAGTGGTCCAGTCAAGCGTGAATGGGTGCATCAGAACTGGGAGCTGAGCCTGATGACGGGGAGCCGCCCCAACTGAAGGCTCTTTGACGACTGTCAGGCGTTCACAAAGGTTCTATAGTTGGCAACGCGATGATGGTGAGGCTTTGAGGGCTTATATGCGTCGCTGTGAGATCTGAGACGAGAGTCCAAAGTCCCAGTCGATCTTCCGAGTCGACATACGTTGGCAAGAGGGCGTAGCACTAGTTGGTGGTTGATTCATCAATGGGGAGTTTACAAGCTTTCCTTGAGTTCGTCTGTAAGTTCGTGATAGTTTGGGTCAGAGTTGGTCAGAGCAACGGCGCCCTTCTGAACGCATGCACAAGGACCCAGGCCCTTGTAAGTGCGCACCAGGTCAACTCGCCTAAAGGCGCTATAGTGTAGTGGTTATCACTCGAGATTCTGATTTGTTCTGATTTCTCGAAACCCAGGTTCGATCCCTGGTAGCGCCTTCTGGCTCATGATCAGCTTAACAGGAATTTTTTGTGGCGCTTGAATTCGTGATTGTACATACCTCACCGCCATTTTTTGTATGATCGACTTGGGGATAAGAAAGGAGGGAAAATGGAGTATTTTTGTTGCGATAATATTCAAGTCTTAATATTACCGGAAATCGACGGATATGGGTGGCAAGCTGGCGTTCAGAATAGAAGTTGAAGTTGAAGAGGATTCCACGATATATATGGCCATAGACGCCCGGCGCGTCCTCTCATCTAGGAGGCAACAGATCAAGAGGACGATGATCACATTGGCACCAAAAACCATGGACGTCGACCGGACACTGGAGAAGAAAGCCACTCGGCGACGGATGCTACCCACGAACAACACCCTTTCGCACAACCCCCTACGTTCTCCCCCTCCGTTAATACTCCAACAAGAACCCTTCGTAGATGAGCTGGAAACGACGGCGATGGTGGAAAGCAAACCCTCTCGGCAAAGCGCACTGAACGGTGTTTACCCCGACACGGCCAGCCAAACACCGACCGGCTATGAGACCCGTTGCCCGATTGAGGAATGCAGGCAGGGTGCGCGTCACTCTGAGCTTGCCACGTCCTGTCTTGGTGCTGTCTTTTGAAGCGGTGAAGTGGTGATTCTGAAGCTTCATTTCAGGTCGCTCTTGCTTGCTTGCTTCTGAGTTCCGTGGTCTCCGTGACGCCGTCTGGCTGAAGTCTGACAGGACCTTGCATAAAAGTGCTCCCTGCACACGCCTGTACACGTCCCTCCTCGTCGACTTTGAGTTTAGCTGGAACGTTGCTCTGCTCTAGTCGACTCCTACCTACTCCTCCTACCACCTCCACCCAACCCACCACTCACACACTCAGCCCGCCCATCTACTCACCTCACAACCCACCATCTCACCCACCACTACTCCAATTTCAAAACCCACAAAGCAATATGTCCTCAGCAGCCGCCCGCGCCGAAGCCCGCCGCAAGGCCATCCTGAGCCGCGGCTCCGACCGCCTCGCGAAGCTCACGACGTCCGCAAGGGGGGAGGATGCGTCCGCTGTTTTTCATGATGGTGTGTCTTTCCGTTCCTCTGCATTTGTCTTTTGCTTCGAATTCTTTCATTTCATTTCTTTGATTTTTGGGACATTCTTTTTGGTGAGATGTATCCCTTTGCTCATGTGGAATTCTCGTAGATCCCCCGCTGGCGCAAATCCCCACAACAAGAGGAAGCACCTTCCTGGGCGAATCGACGGCCGACATGCCCATACCCCGCCCCCCCAGCGCCTCGCCCGAACCCAGCTCGTCCTCTTTCACCTCCCCCTCGTCCCAAACCTCTTCTTTCCAAAGCACCTCAACCACCACCTCTCAGACCACCTCGTCCTCAACAGCCACCGCTACCAATGCAAGTGGAAATACAAGTGGAACAGGACCGGGAGCACGCAAAAGAGGCACAACCCCCTCCCGCAACGCGAACATCTTCGAATCGCTCGGCGCCGCAGGGAACGCCACGGATCCCTCCGTCTGGCTACCGGAGCAGCAGGCGCAGTTCATGCAGGCGCTGATGAATGCCGCTTCGGGTGCTGGCGCCGGTGGGGCTGGAGGTCCCTCTCCCTCTTTGATGGGTATGGGCGCCCCTGGTGCAGGGGGAGGGGGGATACCGTCGCCGTTTGGCGAACCGCAGGATCCCTTGATGCAAGGAGGAGCGGGAGGTGAAGCAGGCGCGGAATTCAACCCCCTCGCTGCCCTCCTGGGTATGCCCCAACCCGGCTCTGGCTCCGGTGCTGGCGGTACTGGAGGCGGTGGGGGCTTCCCCCCATTCCCTGGTATGGGCATGGGTCCTGGAGCGGAAGGCGCCCAATTCCCTGGGATGGGTCCGATGGGCATGATGGGAAACATGGGCATGATGCCCCCCGAACCACCGAAGGAAAAGACGAAGCTGCAAAAACTCGTGCCTTTGTTGCATTTGGTGGCGATGTGGGTCCTGTTGGCGTATTTTGTTTTGTGGGCGGAGCCGAGGGCGTATGCTGAGGGTGTGGGTGGACTAGGAGTTGGAGGGGGTACGGGAGAGGGAGGAGGGATAGGAGGGATGAGGGGCATTTGGGAAAGGTGGGCGGAATTGGGCAGAGGAAAAGGAGGGGTGGAGGGTGTGTTGGGGAGGTTTAGGGTGCAGGTTGTGGTATGTCTTCTCTGTTTTGCTTGTCTTTTTGTGTTTTTTAGGGTGAAGAGTGAGGACTGACTGCTGTGGGGTTGTGCACTTTGTAGCCGTTCTTCTGGGCATTCACGACACTGCAAATCATCCTCCATTCGCTGCGCATTTTTTCGGGTTTCGTAAGTCCCTTTCCTCTCCTTTCTCCTCCCTCCT
>NHYE01005479.1:0-34255 GCA_002938385.1 Gymnopilus dilepis | reverse complement strand
TCGTCAAATACAGCGTGTAGGACAGCAAGAAATACGATAGAGGGGGCGAGGACGAGAAGATGATGGTCGAGAACAAGGGTGACCCCTGCTAACTTTGTTTCCGCACTTTTATTCCGGGAATGTCGTGTTTGTGTTTGTTTGATCCGGTGGCGGATCCGTCCTCGCACCCACGCTCACCTCCATGAGTCAGAGGCAAGTCGAGGGAGTGGGATACACGGGAGTCATGATCAGTGGGAAGGTTTGTATTGCGTGTGGTCGATATTAATCACATTCGTCCGAGTGGTCTCGGCCTTGGTAGCCCTAATTTTTCAGTCCAGGCATTTCTACGATCTACAAGTAGGGACTAGGCCCCCAGGACCGTTGCCATACTGGGGATACATTGTGTATAGGCTTGGCTGTAGGTTTTATTCATCCAGGTACACTGTCCATGCAGTTGGATCTGACAGCAGTAGAAGCGAAAATGCGTAAATCTGAGCTATGTACAAGTTCAAGGACAATGGACTGAAAGCACCATTTCCAATGAAGTAGGGACCAACACCTTTGGCGACTTGAGACTTGAAGCCGTCAAAAGCTCTTGGATGTGGCAACGGTTAGATGAGAAAAGTCAATTTACAAGAGCCATATTACCCCATGCAAGCAAGCAGGCCAACTAGAAGCATAATTGATTAGGGTGCGGTCAGAGAGCAAAGAAACAGTACGCCAGAGCATGGAATCATCAGTTTAATTCGCATAGAGCAACTCACATATTCGGCTCTATATCAAGGCTCAGCAAAAACCGGGCAGTCATCTCTACATCGAAAGAGCCATGAACAGCGCCTGGAATGGACCGGAGTCCATCTGCTTCTTGATATCGTAAATCACAATCTACATGTCGAGATATGAGGCGTATTCTTCTGGGCCTCAGAAGAGTAGTGGGTCAGGCAGTTGCCGCACCTCGATAACGCATGGCGGCGACCTCAAGTATACCAATCGTCTGGAAGAAGATCCAGAGAGTAGACGAGGAAAATTGGCAAAAGGTTAACGTGAACTTGTCCACAGCAACACCGCGGCATCTCCCTGAGATCAGAAACTTGAGCGAGGAGCCGAACAGGACTGGAAATGTTGCACTCAAGGCCTAAGATACGAAATCGATGATGTTGCTGAATCGTTCTTGTCATACATAGCGCAAGTTTAGTGTGAAAGCGAGGGTCACGTCTCAAAGACTTGATAAGACAGAAACTTCGTGGTCCGCGGTTGATCTGAGATGCATAAGTGGGATAGACCCACCCATGGCGCCACTGAGATGCTCCCTTTTGAACTTGGGAAGACCGAGGGTGCTGGTCAGAAGACGGAAAGCACTGCCAGAAGAAGTTTAGTAGAGCAGAGGTTCTCGTTACTTAAACCCCGGTCCCTTGGAAACGGACGTCCGCAGAGCACTAGGAATCGTAGACGTGGTCTGCAAATATAGAGAGTCGGATACTTTGAAAGATAGAGCAAGAGATGATAGAGCTCAGGAGAAGGAGGTCGAATGTCGTCGAGGATGGCCTCCTTTCATTGAAGTGATTGCCCAATGTAATCGTCGTGCCATTGGGTTGAATCTGTGAGACCAGTGGCATCAAAGAGTAGAAGTCCCTCCAGCACGTCGGGTCATGATGATCGCTGATACTCGACTACATTTGGTGTGCTGGAACAAGCAAGGTACCCATATAGAGCTCGGCGACGATTAAGGACCTGCATTAACAGCTCGATAAGGTATCCGGCGATTCTAGCTTCGGCGTAACCTGGTTCGTCACAAATAACCTACGTCTGAGATGATTGAAGTTGAATGTGATGGACCTTGATAATGACGTGCTCTCACCGAATCAGAGGCATGAATTGCAATCTAGACTAGAGAGTCGGTCCAGGGATACGCGAGAGCCTATATGTCTGGCGCAGATTGGGTGAGTTCCATGAAACAATGACTGGGAAAGTGGATGAATTCACCCTTCGTAGAGTGGGATGAAAGTCGACCCGATACTAGCCGACACTCGAGATAGGACGTAAAGAGAGCTTTACAAAATGCACGCTCATGCTCCCATGAAAGAGTCCGAGAGACCTCCAAGCCGGCGGCAACGAGGTAGTAACAGGCAAGACACACCCACAGTCCCAAAACTTTGACAAGATGTCAAAGCGCGGGCTTCCATCAAGCCCTTCAAGCACTCAAAAGCATGAGTTCATCACCATCCAAAAGTAGATCGTCGACATTGACATTTCTAGAGACTTCTCTCGTTGCGCCCTCCATGCACCCAGGAAGCCGTAAATGCTCTGTTCCCCTCCGGTTAGGCACCTCAAGCGACGTCTGGGTGGCAGCCTCAATGCCGAAGGAATCAGAAATCTGGTTGACCGTTGCGGAAGACAAGACGCGTGATATGTCGTTTGGGGATTTTTTGCTTACTTAAGTAAGGGGTCGCGCGAAGGGACCTCATCGGACGAGTCATAGCGGACCGTTCTCCTCTTCGTTTCTTACTAAAACCCATAAGCATACTGCTTATTTTCCTTCTTTCCCCACTGGGGCCCCTTTTCAACCAACCTTCTTATTTATCTGACCCTTTCTTGCTTTGACGTTACGACCCATACCATAACGCCTCATCATGACCGCCTCTACTACTACCCGGACTGTCGACGAGGAGACGCCTCTATTGCCGGAAAATGGGCTCAAGAAAAAAATGACCCCTTTGCCTTGGGGACAGTTCTCCCTTGTCTTGTTCTTACAACTCGCGGAACCATTGACTTCTAATGTCATATATCCATTCGCGCCTCAGGTGAAGTTAGCTCACAATTTACGCGACATGCCTTTGTTGATCTCTTCTTCGTCGCCGTGCAGCTCATTCGTGACTTGGGGGTAACCAACGGAGACGAGAGCAAAGTAGGGCACTATGTCGGAATGCTCGTACGTGAAATCTTTTCCTATGCGCCCTTTTCGTTGACCCTATACTTCCATCTAGCAATCACTATTCTTTCTGACTCAAGCGTGCACTATCCTACACTGGAGCCGAATATCAGACAGCATCGGCCGAAAGCCCGTCATCTTAACAGGGTTATTTGGGCTGTCACTTTCTATGTATTGCTTTGGACTATCGAAGACTTTCTGGGGTCTTGTTTTGAGGTTCGTTCACCACTTGTATCTTTTCGAAATGCAGCCCTGATTTATCCGACCCTGCACCTCTAGTCGCTGTCTGAATGGAGCATTAAGTATGCCAGGTCTCCGGTCATTCATTGCCACATCCACTGACAGCGTCTTTCAGATGGAAACATTGGCGTTATTAAAAGGTGCAATAGGATCTCAAAATGCTGATGATTGATGAAGTGTCTAACCGCTATCATGTTGATATAGTATGATGGCTGAAATGACCGATGCCACCAATATCTCTACAGTGCGTTTCTCATCTGTCCGAATCAGCACGAGGTCTGCGTAATAACACGTTGATTTTCGCCCAGGCATTTGCGTACTTTCCCATTGCTTGGTCAACGGGTTCGACGGTATGGTTTATATGGTATAGAAAGGTTGATATCTCACCGACTTATTTTTTTGTCTAGCTTGGTCCCATCATCGGAGGATCGCTTTCACACCCAGTGGAGAGGTTTCCGGACCTATTCGGAAATAACGAATTCCTCAAGAAGTACCCTTACTTCCTGCCCTGCGCAGTGCCGGCGACCTTTACCCTTGTCGCCTGGACCGTGACCTACCTCTTCCTCAAAGAGACCGTCCCTTACCCCCAACCCCTTGCCGAATTTCTAGGGTTTAAGAAACAAAAGGACGGCTCCAAGGCCAAGGCGAAAACCGCGCAGAGCATCAATGGCAGTGATGATGTCCTCCCAGAAGCAGAAAAGCCCTTGCCCCTTCTCTCACTCCTGACGCCTCGCGTCATAATCGCTGCGGGCAATTACGCCTCTCTGTCACTCGTGGACATCGCCTTCCGTGCCATTCAGCCTCTCTTCCTCTCCACCCCCGTTGAGCTCGGTGGTTTGGGTTTGCCACCTGCTGACATTGGGAACCTGCTCTCTGTCTTTGGCATTTTAAATGGCGTCTTTCAGGTGTTTTTCTTTGCAAAGATTAACGATACCTGGGGCTCGAAGAATCTCTTTTGCTTTGGGATCGCTTCGGCTATTCCGCTTTTTGCGAGCTTCCCGTTGATCAACATGATGGCGAGATATGAAGGATATGGTGTTTGGATTTGGGTGGCGGTTTATGCTCAGATCGCGACTTCTGTTGCACTAAGTCTTTCGTACGGTAAGCCGTCAATTTAGCGTGCAATGACTTCATGCTTACTCTTTACCTTCATTGCTGCGACGTTAAGGTGCCATCTTCATCTTCATCTCCGCTGCATCCCCTAACCGAGCCTCGCTCGGAGCAACCAATGGACTTAGTCAGGTCAGGCTTCATTTGACTGCATAGCTCCTCGATCTGCACATATATACTGACCAATATTGCTCTTTCCTGCACCGCAGATGTCCGTCAGCATCACACGGGCGATCGGACCAGCTGCTGCCAACTCGCTGTTCTCCCTGTCCATTGCTCATGGATATTTAGGAGGCTATCTTGTATACTATATCCTCCTGGCAGTCGTCTGCGTTTCGCTTGTCTTTGCTTCCATGCTTCCTCGCCACGTCTGGACGAACTGAGTCACCTCCGGGACCGTTGCCCATTCATCTCCAATCCGTCGCCGCCGTCGCATAAAGTTATTGCATTTCCTCATCCGCATGTGCCATCATATCCCTTTAGATGACCCTTTCATGACCAATTACGAACAATTTATTTGCATTAGACCCATACCTACACACATATGACAGCCCTGTACCCTGCAGACGATGTACATAGCCAAAATCAAGCGGTATTAACGCCTTCAAAGTGAGAGTCACAGCCCGGAATAAACAGAGCCAAATTAGGAACTGGCTCTAGGTGCTGTATCCCTTTGTCCTTACGACTTTGACTCCTTACGACGACGGCTTTTTGTGTTCCTCTCCCTTTCTTTCCCTTTTCTCTTCTTTCCTCTGCATAAGGGTCTCCGCCTTCCGGATCTAGGACGGACTCTTTCCTTCTATCTTGCTGTGGACTACAACAATGACCTCATTCTCATCGCTCATGGCCATCAGTGCCACACAGACCCGGGAGGCCCAGCAACTCGTTGCCAGCAAGCTAGAAGAACGGAACAGGAAGATCGCAGAGCAAAAGAGGCTGCAGGAAGAGAGGGAGGCAAGAGAGAGGGAGCAGGAGCGTAAGCTCCGCCTGAAGCGCTTCGAGGAGGAGAAGAGACAGAAGGAATTGGCGGCTAAGAAGGAAGAGGAGCGGAAAGCTCGGGAAGCCGCCCTGCAGCGCAGGGAGGAGGAACAGCGCATAGCTCTGCTATACGGGCCAAAGAAAGCTGCAAAGCTGGCTTCCTCTGCGAATGGCTCCAAATGGCCGACTTCCACGTCAGGTGTGAAAGAGGCCCTGCGGAAACGCAGATTCCCGGACGATGACGACGATGAGCCCTCCGGGGTCGTGTTAACGAGGGAAGAGCTTCGAGAACGGAAGCAGCAGGCAGAGAGGCGCAGGCTCTTCGCCACGACGAAACGTTCCTCTCACACGACGTCGGGTTCGAGGAAGCATGCGCTGCAGCTACCCGGCGGAGCTGTTAACATCGTCAAGAGGCCTGACGACCCTCCAGTGGCCTCCTCGACTGCGGCACCCGGCATGTCCGTCAAGGACAGGCTAGCTGCTCAGCCTAACACGCTGACGCTCCTCAATACCAAGAAGAAGGATAAGCGGACGGAGGACGAGATCCTGGAAGAGGTCCGGGCGAGGAGGAAGGTCATGACTGGCCATGACGCTCTGGCGTTCGACGACTGGTTTGGGGACTCCAAGAAGAAGGATTCTTCGTCCAAGAAGCCAGCAACGCCAGGCGCCGTCTCTGCCTCTTCTACCCCTCCTCCGGGAGGGATCAATTCTCCCGCACCTCGTAAGTATCATGGGAGGTCTACAGCCTTTCAGATGCTGATTGTATTCTTCCTTCCCTTCCAATAGGCATAGCTAAGAGCCAACCCCCGCCCATTTCCACCTCTGTATCCGCTTCATCTAGTCAGAGGACGGGTGCCTCTGTGACTCGACCCTCCTCCGCCAAGCCGTCCTTATCTGCCACCTCGCAGAAAGCTCTTGCCTCCAGCTCCAGAGCAAGCTCGACAGACTTGCCCTCTGCTTCCTCCACTCAAAGCAAAGTATCCAAGTCTATCAAAGGCTCTGCATCTTCTGCATCTGCATATTCCCACCGTCCCTCTGCCGTCTCCGCATCATCTTCTTCTCATCGCGAGAGAGAACGAGAGCGGGACAGAGATAGGGAAAGAGAACGACTCAAACGAGTTCGCTCGGCGAGCCTCTCAGAATCGCCACCACCGCCCAAGAGGAGGGCCCAATCGCACTACCGCGATGACGAAGACGATGATGGGCTCGATCTTGGGAACGAAATCTGGAAAATCTTCGGCAAGAATCGCGATGCCTACACATCGAGAGATGTGTTCAGCGATGATGAAGATATGGAAGTTGATGCAAGGATCCTCGAGCGCGAGGAAAAGATTAGGTTTGAGTCAATATCATCTCTATTGTTGTTTGTGCCTCATCTTTGATCTCCAGTGCGCGTATCGCTCAAAGGGAAGAACAGCTTGCTCTTGAAGAAGAACGCCGCCATGAAGAAGAAAAACGCCAACGCAAGAAGGAAAAAGAACGTGCTATGTCTCGTGCTGGTGGCCGGTGAACACCGCTACCGACCTCTCAGCAGCAATTATCGTAAAGCCTTTCTCTTATCTATCCGACTCATTCGCCTGTATTCTGCGAATATTTGACCGCCTATCGCCACTAAAGCTCAAGGTGAAAATTCCTGGAACAACCTCTTTTTTCGTCTCGATCGATCGGAACAGGTTCAACTCTAATTTCTCTGTCTTCTCCGTCTCTTTAACGACAGTCACTCCACTTCACCTCATTTCATTTAGATCATCTATGTATTCTGCAATTCTTGTTTCTTTCCATTCATCACAATCCACAATTTTAAAGCCATCTTCCTGTCTCTCCCTCGGCTTTGTATCACGCTGCACAGATCGTACATGTTCACAGTCCAAACTGATTCACAAACACTCGTATCTCATTACAGTTCAATTCTACATGCCGTTTCTCATTCTCATGTGCTGCTATCGAGGCTAATCATGCTCCCTGTCATACACCTTCAATGTAAACAAATCCACATAGTCATAGTCAATTGTAGGCCGAATTCAAGTTGCATTTTATAAAGCGGGTCGCCGCTTTCAATGAGACCGAGCAAACATAAACCACTGCAGTTCGAAGACACGACCAGAACTCAAGTCACACCAATTCTGAGTAAAAGTAATGCATTTACACCAGCCGAACCAGTCGGACATGGCTCAAGCAAATGTGTATATACATCCCTAAAAACATTTACGAATACTGTTTATAATGTTTATGCATCGTTGTTCAGAGAACGCCTGACTGCAGAAGCCATAGCAGCCCCGCTGGTGGCCAAGGAGCGGCGGCTAGCAGGGGGGGCAGGAGCAGGCTGCGAAGCATCGGCGGGAGCTGGGGACACAGAAGCATCCGAAGCAGGAGGAACGGGGGCGCCGTTGCTCGAGGCAGTCGCATCAGCAGAGGGGGTGGCCGGGGTAGCAGCAGAAGCATCGGGGGTAGCAGAGCTGCCGGTCGTAGGGGGCACTTCACTGCCAGTGCTGGGGGCAGCGCCAGCAGCAGGGGGCTGCTGTGGGGCCGAACCATCAGCGGGAGCAGGTCCGTTAGCGGGGGTCTGAGCACCGGTGGAAGGGGTGGTCTCAGCTCCAGTGCTGGGTGCAGGAGTGACAGAGGTAGCAGCACCAGCATCGGCAGAGCTAGTGGCGGAGGCCGAAGGTGTAGCCTGAGCCGCAGGAGCGGAGGAGGCGCTAACAGGAGTGACGACGGCGGCAGATGCCGAAGAGGAAGCACTGGGGGTTGCAGCAGCCGAAACGGAGCTGGAGACGACAGCGGGGGCGCTGGGTGTCACAACGGCACTTGAAGAGGCAACCGGGGATGCGACAGCGGGGGTCTGGACGGCAGCAGAGGAGCTGACCGAGACAGACACAACTACCTTGGGGACGTCAGGCACAGCCGGAACGCTGGGCACGGGGATGGAGACAGAGACGGCAGATGGGGTGGCATCGCCCTTGTCAGCATCATGGTGGTGATGGTGGTGGTGGCTTTCATGATCACCGTGGGCGGCAGCGTCAGCGGGGGTGTCGTGGACGACCTCCTTGGTGATGGCAACCACGGTCTCCTTGATGGTAGTGGCCGGCTCACGCTTCTCGAAGAAGTTGAAGAGATGGCGGCGCGGGTAGCGGCGCACGGTCAGATCTTCGACGGGAGCGTGGAGCTCGACGGGCTCGCGGGCAGCGATGAATTCTGGGAAGGATTCTTCGCGCTTGGCGACAAAGCGGGCGGCGAAGGGCAGGCTGGCCACATCGCGGGCGGCAATGTCAGAGCTAGTGTCCACAATCCTGTAAAAGTAAACAAGTGTAAGTCGCAGGAAAGTCTTACAGAGAAACATGATCACATACCTGATGGGAGCACCCAAGACCGAGGTGACGGGGCTGAGGATCAAGGTGGCAAAGAAGAGAGTCGAGGCAGAGATCATCGTGAAGCAAACGAAAATCTGGGAGGAATAACCGACGGTGTCTTTCGAAAAGTTTGAGGGACGTCGACCTGCGAAACTCTAGGGCAACCTGGCACCTAGGGATAGTGATGGGGAGCACTGCTAAAGATCCAATATGGGGGCTGGGCCCTTTTTATACCCTTGTGCTGTCTCCTGGGAAATATCTGGAACACAGGTTGGCTTGCATGTTCATCAAATGATCAACTGATTCTCTCGGCTAAGCAAGCGATTGTCAAAACCGCAATTGAGAATGTCAGAAAAGGTCGGGCCAGGGCACAGATGCCGTCAAAATGAGTAGTCGTGTTCTTGCCACAAACTGCCAAGGGATCTTTGCTGAGATTTTGTCGGAAGTAGGAAGGCTGGTGGTCGTTTTTCAGCCTCACCTTTCGTTAGTTTTCGGCACTAGCGAATGAGCATAAGGACCCCAAATCGGAGAGGGCAATGCGGGATGGTTGCGCCTACAAACATGCCGAAAGATCCGAGTTCAGTGAAGATCCACAAAACGTAGGGCTGAGCGGTGTTTCATCGTCAAGAACATGCAGCTCCGCATAGCCATGAGCATTACATACAGAATAGGCTTTTAGGAGCACGAAAGCCTTTTGGAGTCTGCGAGGATTCCTTGATAGGATTACATCGGACGATCACCTAGAGTCGAGGGGAGTAATCTCCAGCCAAATACCGCTCCTTCCGCCAGAAGTGCTAAAACCGCATGATGGGCGCTCCAGAGAGTATGTACATGGATTTCATGTTGATGGGCGCGTGCCACTGTCGTGGTTTGGTCGTGGTCGGGGCTTGAGGGAAGCTTCCGTGACAAGCGTAACGTCCAAATTCTTCCCTTAATTCACGACCAGGCTTTGCCAATTCTTTGCCGTCATGCATGGATCCAACGACAAGGGCAGGCAATCTTCTGGGACGACAGGACGACGGATCGTTATTTCCTTGAAAAGTGATACATAGATTATGGTATAAAGCTACAAGACGATTTGCAAATACAGATCCAGAAAATATCCTACAGACGACTCGCAGCTTTCCCTCGTCCTCCTCTCGTCTAAGCCGCAACTCGCGAATGGGCACC
The DNA here is from genome assembly GCA_002938385.1 of Gymnopilus dilepis. Taxonomy (NCBI): domain Eukaryota; kingdom Fungi; phylum Basidiomycota; class Agaricomycetes; order Agaricales; family Galerinaceae; genus Gymnopilus; species Gymnopilus dilepis. The sequence continues at coordinate 24,502 of NHYE01005479.1, read as the reverse complement.
GATAAATATGTTCGAAAACCGAACTTTCTTCCCCCTGTGATGCCCAGCCTGGGTCAAAGATGCCAATGGTCTAGAGGGCAATGTGGTGTTGTCAACACCTAGAATGCCGTCTTCGATGGTGTTCCTCAGCTCACCCTCCAACACGAGATCAGCCTCAGCTCCTGGATATTCTAAGCCAGGAACGTCGCATTGGTCGCAGAGATCACTGGCATCGAAATACTGCGGAACTGTCTCTTCTTCAGACATTAACTGGCCGCCCAAGTCAACCAATATCTCGTCGCCTCTCGAGGGCAGATGATTATTGAAGATTTCCTGTTCATAATCGTCCTCCTCGTCGTCTATATCGTGCGGGTAGTCGTATTCGTCTTCTGGCTGATGGAATAGATCTTCATCATCAAAGTATGGACCCTCGTAATCCGCCTCTGATGCGGGAGAAACATCGACCTCACGCTGTGCTGAAGCCTCTAACATCGCCGACTCTCTGTCCTCTGGAAGAATCTGCAGCTCTTGCTGAATCCAGCCATAAGCCGCCAGGGCATCATTTTCCAGACGGGAAGGACCGAAGTCTTCAGTAATTGCCGTTGGGTATTGAGTAATCGACCGAGGACGTGAGGCTGTTCTCATTGCGACGTTGTCTGGCTGAGGTCGAGGTGAGGCTCCAGAAGTTAGGTGTTTAGGAGGCTACCGTTTGCTCACCTAGAACGGAGAGAAGTGGGAAGGATCGCGGGTATAGCGTTCGAGATGGGTATGACGTTGGGTAAAAGCGTTCTTGGGCGGACTATCGGCACTAAAGCTGGCCCAGAAACTCGTATGGTGGATGTATATAGGGCATCTGCTGTATTAACGAGAAGTGAGCGGGTAGTCCTAGCCTTAACACCCATCTCCATTCCGCTTTAAATGAATGAGGGCTTCCTAAAAGTGTATCGGTGCCATGGATGTGGGGACTCGGTTACTATGGTATGTAACTAACTGAAGCGTATGACTTCATGATCACACTATCATGATCTCCGGCACGGCTTGCTGGTCTTTTCCACTCTGAGCTCTCCAATCAAACCATTTGGGCCCTCTGTTCAGCCACCGATGGCACATATGGACACTTGGAGGGGTTCTCTCTACATAGACTTATGCCCAAACAGCTCATAAATCAGCCTCGAGACCTCGGGCATTGTGCGCACCTGTCGCATATTTCTTTTACTTCGCAGTCCTCATGATCATCATCTTCGGGATTGTTTCCAAGGCCCTGTCTGATAGTGTTTACTACTCAAGCAAAGTGACTCTAGTATTCGTCTGTGGGTCAGACGCAACGGGGAAGGGAAACCATGGCGGAAAAAATTGACGTGGCAGTAACCTGCGGATGTTGTCTTGCTCCCGTTGCGACCGCCGTCGCTGTCTTCCCCAACAGCAACAGACGGTGAGCAAATCGTACATGAGTGCAAACAATATTCGTCTGGAATTTCTAGATGCTAGAAAGGAGCAGTGCTTACGTAGAACATTTATAATGCCTTGATCACACAGCCAAGGCGACGTCGACTTGATTCTTTTACTGTAAAAACCGAAGGGCCAAGCAGCTGAGACGATCAAGAGACGGAATCATGTCGTCCCAACGTCGGGTAATATGATCTCAGGCTATGCCTCGGAGCTTCATGTAAAGCCCCAACGAATTCAACCCTGATTTACGTGGGCATGGAAAAGCAGTAGCAACATGGAATTGTAAGATAATTTGACCCTTTCTACTGACCAGAAAGCAGACATCTGAGGCGTTGGTCTATGAAGGACGCCTCATGTAAAGTCTTGTTAAGTCCTCGGTAAGGACCTCCGTTTCTTGGTCTGACGTTGAGGAAGTAATGTTGTGCAACGAACGGCAACTAGAGTCATGGCCAGAAGAATGTAGTAGACCATGTTTCCTCCCGCGATACCTCGCTGAAGAGAAATGGAGAAAAGAGACGAAGCAAATGTGGGAGCAAGGGATCTCATGCCTGAGCCCAGCATTTGAGCAACGCCATTAACGGTACCCATCGGACCTCCTTCCGGAACATTTTCCACCAGAACAACTTGTAGAGAACCTTCATCGTCAGGGGTTAGAACTTACGGGATTGACCAACTTAAAGCATTGCAACGGTACTCACCGTATGCCATGTAAATTGCCATTTGAAATCCCAGCTGGACGACAATGCACATATTCACGAATGCATCCACCCCGCCAGCTCGCTGGGAAAAGAAATGCAAGACAGGATACATGCCAAAGCACATGAGCAAGCATGAGAACGAATACCGGAAGACGTTCCTAGCACCGTATTTCCTGATGAATTGGCCGAGAAAGTTGGCTTGCACAATGGAGTTGACAAAGCCAAATGTGCCTAGGATTATTCCGATCCTAAATGGATCCAGACCGAGTCCACCGAATTCTACCGGCGTCGAATACATGAGAGGTATCAGAACGAAGTGGCACATATCGAGGAAGGTCAAAAAAATGTGGCAGACAAGCGTCATGAGAATGGGTCGCGTAAAAATGACCCGTAGGCTTGTATCACCAGATTTGCCGGGTAACTCGGATAGAGTCGTCGTCTCGACATGTCCAAGAAGAGTCGAAGCTTCAGATAACTCTGCTGTCGAACGCTGCAAGGTATTTTGTGTCCCATAATCGTTGCCATCGCTGTCGCTGATCAGACTGCTCTGAGGAGTGGAAGGAACGTCATCTGAGATGTTTTTCTGATGCTTTCGAAGCTTCTCTTGCTGAACAAGGGAAGGCAACGTCTAGGAACGAGTCAGCATTGCGAAATGGTAGGATATCAATACCAACTCACTTCTTTGAGAGCAAAGCAGACTATAATGAAGGTCGCAAAGGCAAAGGCGGCCGCTATGAAACAGGGAAGGAAGTAAGGGTGCGTTCTTAGATACGAGATTCGCCCTAGGGTGTCGGGCCAGCGAGTCGCAGCGTTAGATAGGACGCCCCCCAGGATGGGTCTGATGTGTGGTGTGTTAGGATAAATCGACCTTTTTCAGGGGGCGGCAATGTTAACGGACCCTGTCGTTGTACCAAAACTCCAAATCATAGGTATAAACGCATATGCATCGCCTCGATTCGTGTGGTCTGTCAGCTTGGAAAAAACCGATCAGCGCCTCCCGATGACTCCGAATAAGACTGAGTATTACCTCTGCGATGGCACTTTTGGTAACACCTAGAATAAAGGCATGCGGCTTCCTGAGTACATTATGTTTGGAACCGGGGCACCAGAAAGAGAAGAGGACAAACCAATGTTGCCGTTAAACACGCCCTGAAGACAGCGAGAGACAACGAGAGGCCAAAAAGTTGTTGACATTCCGAAAGAAAGCATGGCTACTGCCAATCCTAGGGGACCAAAGAGCAAGACAGGACGACGTCCATATCGGTCTGATAGGTAGCCCCATTGAATCACAGTCATACTCTCCGCAAAGAAGAAAGCTGATTCCTGCAAGGTTCAAATTTGAGAATCTAGCGGGGGGCAAAGCGGATCTTCACGCACGATAATACCGGCGTAATAGCCTGTTTTCTTTTCGTCCCCTCCAGTGATACCTGTTTCTCTAACAAACTGGTTGATAAATGGATAAATAACCGTGGCTGTGATGGGTTCCGCGAGTTGAATCAAGTAGACGCTAAACAGCGGAACGACGGGCAAAGGTGTTGGTTTTTCGAGTTCATGGTCATCGTGAAGATCGTGAGAGGTCGTGATGTCATTATCTTGCTCTCGTTCTCCTTGGGTGGCCATGTATCGTGGGATGTTGACCCAGAGTCTTGCTTAGCCTTTGTACGGAGAGAGCAAGATGGAAGCTTGAGCTTGAGGGTTTGGATGTAAAGATAAGACGTGAAATATTTATATCAGCCGCGACGGCTAATTCATTTGAAGACCGGAATTATCTGCCGACGTCAAGTCAACTTGGCTGCACTTTCCCTTGCTCTGACATGTCGGTTGCGTACCGCTGTTGAGAACGTTCTTGAAGGGTTATGACGGGTGGAGCAGCTCAGTCATCAAAATTTCAGCTGGGAATGGACTCCGTCAGGCCAATATTCAGTACTCAGTCTTTGCCCAGACTCTCGAATAGCTTCAAATTCAGCTACAAGATGGACAATTGACATCACCGTGTCTCACCTCACCTCACCGTGAACGCGCCTCATTGTGAATTGGGCATTCAAAGTTGCGAGTGCGCTATTCTGGAAGATAAAGAACGTCAAATGACGAAGAATGCGCAGCTAACCAGGGTGCTAGAAGTTGACCAATCTCAACGTCCTTGTGGGGGCCAAGAGGTACCATTCCATAAGTGCTTGAAGTCTCCGAAGAAAGATGAGGAACATTTGTATTCAGGAAGCAGGTAATAGATAATGAAATCGGTAAACATGGTCCGGCCAACCGATTATGTATGTCGCCAACGAAGAGTTACTGGGTGCGGAAGGAATTCTTTCATTCTCCTGGATTCTCCTCCTGGAACTTCTTGTTTACGTGTCTATGCCATGGTTGAACATGTGTTCCAACTACCGAACTTGCGACGTTCAAGGCCCCGCGTGATATTCTTTGGGGGGAGGTCGGCCGACATCAACCATCATAATGTGCCTTTCAGGAGCGCCTGGGATAAATAGGTCAGATGGACAAGATCTCGTAAAGGAAGCTGGAAAGAGCCTTGCCTGAAAGCGAAGTGATTGCAGCTAAGGATACCATGTATCCTCGTCACCAAAAATCCATCGTCGTCCAATATGCAATGCCAGATACTAGGCCAACCCACGAACCAGAATAAAGCCACACCCATCTTATCATCCTCAACCCTGCAGGGTTCAAGACGTCGGTGACGACCTTCCCGACGACCTTCCTTTCCTGCTCTTTACAGGGTTTGACGGCATAAAGAAAGAGCATCGGATCCCGACAACCGTCAACGCCATCAACACGTAGTAAACGAAATTACCTCCCGCCAAACCCTTCTGCAGAGAAAGCGCAAATAGCGAGGAGGCAAATGTAGGCGAGATGGCCCTCATAGTCGAGCCGAGCATCTGGGCGTAGCCGTTGACTGCGCCCAGAGGTCCACCTTCCGGAACACTCTCGACCAGGGTAATTTGCAGGGAACCTAGCAATCCGTGTAAGCAATGTTGTATTCCAGAATCCCTGGAGATCGAAATACTGACCATATGCGAAAGAAATGGAAGTTTGGAAGGCGAGCTGAATGATGATGCAAGTCACCACTGGTGGGCTCAATCCAGGTGCCTTGTGCGCAAAGAACTTCAAGACAGGATACATCGCAAAGCACCCAAATAGACCCGCAAAGGAGCAGATATACACTTTTCGAGCTCCATATTTCCTCAGGAGACCCCCCAAGAACTTGGCCTGGATGAAGGAATTGATGAAACCAAACGTTCCTAACGTAAAACCGATCTTGAAAGGATCTAGTCCAAGTCCACCGTACTCTAACGGTGTCGAATACATGAGTGGCAAGAGCACGAAGTGGGACATGTCCAACCCAGCTAGGAAGAAGTGGTTTCCAAGCGTTCTCAGTATAGGTGGTGTAAAAACAGCTTGAGAAACAGGCGCTGAAATGGTTTGCGGGTCAGCAGCTGCTGCAGGTGGTGGGGCAGATGCGCTGGTGCCGTAGTGTGCAGCATTCTGATCCTCGATCAAGGGCCTTCCTTCTGGATCGTTCAGAGCGGCGGCCTGAGCTTTCTGGACTTTCTCTCGAGCAACCTTCGTTGGGAGCGTCTGGAGAGGAGATAGGAGTTAAGTTCGAATAAGAATGGCGTCCAATAGAGGGTAGCATACCTCCTTCAATGTAAAGAACGCATACGCAAAAGCAGCGAAAGAAAACAGACCTGCCAGGAAGCAAGGTAGGAAGTAGGGATGGGTCTGCAAATAGGGAATACGACCAAAGCTGTTGGGCCACTGCTTCGCAGGGTTGGAGAAGCTGCCTCCTAAGATAGGTCTGCAAAGACGGCGAGTTTAACGGATGATTTTTTTTCAAGGACGCTACTTAGTCTCACCCAACAGTCACGCCAGTGTTCCAGATAATTGGCATCAACGCAAACGCATCTCCACGATTGGAGGCATCCGTAAGCTGTAAGGAAGGATGAGTCGTCAATGCTCGACAATTTTGTCCTGCAATGAATGGCGGCTATCTGACCTCAGCAACAATACTCTTCGCAACGCCTATATTTCCATTGAAGAGACCTTGAAGACAACGAGAAAAGACCAGAGGCCAGAAGGACGTCGAAGAGCCAAAGAGCAACATTGCAATTGTCAAGCCCATGGGGGCACAAAGTAGGATAGGACGGCGACCATAGCGATCCGACATGTAGCCCCATTGCACGCAGGTTACAGATTCAGTGAAGAAGAAAGCTGATTCCTATGTAATGAAAAGCATCACGTTCAGACAGTCGGAACAAGAGACGAAGGGAGTAGGACTGACGATGATACCAGCATAATATCCAGTCTTCTTCTCGTCCCCTCCAGTGATTCCCGTTTCTCTGACCAGCTGGTTGATAAACGGGTATATGACCGTCGCTGTGATGGGTTCTGTCCCCTGAATGAGGGAAACAGCCGTCAGTTGGACTTTCGGAAGAGGAGTCGGTTTGGCAAGGTCGCCTTCATGGTCGTCGGACGTTTCGCGTTGGTTATCTTCTCCTTGAGGGGGCTCTTGAGCTGCCATTGTCGAGGTGGTTCGACGCGAAGCAGGCAGAAATTTTTTATGTCGACCTTTTGAAGGTATGTTGGCTTCCGATTCACCAGGTGAATACTGCTGCGCAGCTGTCCCGAGGATCTAGGAGGTGTCGTTCCAGGCTTTTAAACCCGCTACGCGATGCCTATCTCCTGACAGCCAGAGAAACAACATATGATGGCTCAATAAAAATCTGACTCGACTTGATTATTGAGCCGAACCTCGCGAGAAGTGACCGTATGACGGATCCGAAGTTTGCTCCGCATGTGTCCAACAAATTGCTTTGAATGGTAAAGGTTGATCCTCACGATGGAATTGACGCCGTTGGATGAATAAATCGAGACTTGGAGAGGTGGCGTGAAGCTTCGTTAGAACGACCATTTCGTCTTCGATCGGATAAGAACAGGAAGTCAACGAATAAACGACATCGTAGGAGTACATAATTGCCAAGAATGCTCCACGTGAGGCGATCACGACGCGATCGGCGAATTAGGTTATATCAGTGGGGAGGCGCAACGCCTGCCAGGCTGATTTTGTTTGCTCATGTTTGCAGAGACCCATGCCAGACTCAAAAACAGGATAATCAATATTGTACACGATTGGGCACCAATTGCGCCTTATTTGTAGCAAAGTTGGGCAGTTATAGCAGGCGGCTCCGGGTTGTTAGTATTACTTTTTCCCGCAAGTAGCATTTAGATCCAAAGTCGCAAACCATTTTCCACTAATCGAGTCGGTGTAAGAGCTCAAAGCCAAAATCGCAAATTCGAATACTAACAACCCGGAGCCATTGCTGGACTGCATCTTTAACTCAAGACCCTGAGCAAAAAGAGTCACTCATTCCTCCATAAGTTTGTAAACAAGATTCGAGGCGAAAACCCTCCATGCAGCATTCAATCGCGGTAAGTTGGGGTTTAAGTGGCCCAGGTTTTCCTTTAAGAGGCGATTACCATCCATCTGTTGCATTACAGAAAAGGATTTCGGCGTAGAACGTACGGAAAGTCGAGCATTTGGTACGGCGCGTCCAAAATTGACGCGTCGCAGTTTCGTGATGCGTGGCGATTTTTGGGTGGCTGTGCGATTAGTCATCGGCCGAAATGGCTCGCTGGAATTGCGCCTCCCCAATATCAGAGAACGTCAGCTTCTGGCAAGCCAGGCTAGCGAATCAGCAGACCGCCGCAATCTGTACCTGTGCAGAGTAGCCGCAGCGTCGAAGTGCTTCCAGCTTCGATGATCACAAATGGCATTTAATTGCTGAAGATGCTTTGAAACGTGGGATGGGTTCTGAGATGAAGGCGAGATGAAGGTGAGATGCAGAGATAGGGGCGTACTATAACAGACAATTGTGACCAATCGTAACTCCGCCAGGTGCAACTGGAAAGCAAGCACTTCATCACAAACTACGACGAGCCTATTTCGACGGAGCTGCACGGGGGAAGTCTCGTTCATACTTGCCTCATAAGTACGACTAGCGACGTGAGTGGCCTTCCTTTTTCCTTGAGATGCTGGGTAGAGTACAATTGACGCTCTTTCTCAGGTCCATGAAACACCGCTTATGTACCTGACCAGTGGGCAAACGAGGCTGCGCAACCTTTGTTCACTTGTTTCGCTACCAACCTGCAGATAGCCCTCAGGGCCCCTCACCTGCAGGTCTGACCTCTGCAGGTTTTATACGATTCATACGCACCCTTTATAACCTCTGTCGGATTTGCACTTGGTGACTAGGTCGACAACGCACCATGATTCCCGACAGATGCCACACAGAGGCTCAAAGGCAGATGTACGCCGCAGAAAGAGGGGACAACTTCCGCTGGGCTGCCCAATTGTTTGCCAAAGCCGCCCCAGAACCTCTGCATAGCTCAGACTTGGTCGACCCCGCATTGCAGCAAGAAATATCAGACATAGGCCAATTCACTGAACTCGCTCATGGGTGGATTGATCCTGAGTTCATTTGGGAGCACCTCCCCCACCTCTTGGAGGAGGATTATCCCCTACACGCGTACCAAGCGCTCAAGGGGTCTCAATTGCTCGTGGTACTTCATGGACGCGTAGCGAATCTACAAGGATACATTGCCTACCGGCCAGAGCTCAAGCAGCTTGTGGTCGCGTTTTCTGGGACATCCTCTCCTGGACAGGCGCTAAGGACCGTTAATGTGACCTTTGTCCAGCATCCGAGTGAGAAGCAGAACCGGGTGCATGGAGGATTCTGGAGTCTGTATTGCGGCATCAGGGACCAGGCTTTGCAGAGCTTCAAGAAGGCCCTCGAAGAGCACGACGTTGAGGAGGTCGTCTTTACTGGTCACAGTATGGGCGGCGTTATTGGCTCTCTCTTCTGCCTGGAGGTGCTTGGGGAGTCGGGGCCCAACTCTGCCAACCTCCTGCCGTCGTTGCAGGGTAAAGTCAAGCTTGTGATCTTTGGTTCTCCGAGGTTTGGCAATGTTGCCTTTGTCAAGCATTGGCATGGTGCTATGGATCGTCACTCTGTGAAGGAGTGTTCTGTCAGGATGTACAACGATGGTAAATTGATTTTACTCAAACTCGTCTTGTCAATAATTCTTTTATCCTGACTGGCATTACATAGGCGTTCCTCAATTGCCACCTTATTTCCTAGGCTACCGTCACGTCACCCGCCACCCCTTCTACTTCGCTTACGGCCGCCTCTGGCAGATCTCTCCCTCTCAGACCGAATACTCGCTATTCCGCTTCGACGATGAAGCTATCAAGGACGCCATTGAGTCCTTTCCCCTAGGCGGCCACAATTACTATAACAGCCGTGACATGGAGCTGCTGCAGCGACGTTTAAAGTGGTTTCATCCTATTTCTAAAGGCGAGCTTTGGGATAATCTCAAAGCACGGTATCATCAGAACTTTGCACGAGAACAGAAGTAAATTCGTTCTTAATCATTTATACAAATTTATGGTTGGCATTTACATAAGATCAGTAGTTTTTGTAAATGTAGATATCCTCTTGTATTATTATACCCTTACCAACATCGTATGTATATTCCAACAAAATTTGCCCTTTCGTTGGTCGATCCCAGCGAGCAGATTTTGTTTCCGGGACGCATCTAATCTTATCTTCTCACCTTATCATACCAAGTGTGAATCCACAAACCAAACACAACTGTACAGTTTATACAACATCTTCCCACGGTGTACATTTCCAAGACGTGCTCACCACCGTCGCCGCCTGCGAAGCCCTCCTAGCCCTCAAATTAAAATGGAAAACGACGCTGTGAGTACCGAATCTATGCCATTTTGCTTGGCCATATAGAACGGAATGCTGAACGTGGTTCCTTTGACTATAGGGTGTCCTTGTCGATCTCTACGTTCCCCGCAAGTGCGCGGCTACTAGTGCGTCTTGTTCAGAAGATATAGAGGCTACAGTTTCTAATGAATCATAATCTACAACCTTTATAGACCGCCTGATCACCTCCAAAGACCACGCCTCGGTGCAAATCAGCATCGTCGACGTCGACGCCAACGGCCGTGCCCTCAACACCTCCACCACCTTTGCTCTCTGCGGTCAAGTCCGCTCCCAGGGCGAGAGCGACGATTCGCTCAACAGGCTGGCGACTCAGGCAGGGCGTGAGTGTTTCGTGTCATGCACCGTCTTCCCGATGAGATAGCTGATCTTTGCGTATGATATTAGTCCTCCGCAACGTGTGGTCATACCAAAAGTAAAAGAGACACCACTGTCGACGCAGACTTGTTAGATTATTTTTTGGGAAGCTCACGCATGATGTATCTTTTCCTGTCGTAATGACCCATTTCCTTTCCGCTTGCCTCTCATTCTGCTATGTCTCAAACATCTTGAGGAGCTCAGTAATCCGTGACCGACTCCAGTGGCTCAAATTTCTTGTGGTGCTCAAGCTTTGACAGTCATATCTTCTTGCAGCAGTCTCACCCCTGCCTTGCAATGTACTCCTACTCGAGATGTCGCTATAAACTAATGACGGCATCCAGAAACTTCAGGCACTAAGCGAGTCAGCTTCCACATGCAGGAAGCAGGAGCGCAGATCGTTCATTGACGAAAAGACTACTACTTAAATAAAGTACGCGAATCGATTCATGGATTGTATATAGTTACATGCTTGTCGATGGAGGAGAGAGGTGGGAGGACGAGTCAGAGTCAGATTCGAGAAAGTAATAAATCGAATGCGATGGGGACGTGATATGCATGGTTGGGATGGATGGGATAACTATGACCATTGCGAGATGATATGATAGAGTACGATAGGGACGACGAGATGGAGAGGAAAAGACGAAAAAATGCTGCCTTGTGTGTGGCAACATGTGGAGGGCGACGTAGATCGATGTCCGAATTCCCGAAGTTGAAAAATGTAGTTGTCGGAAGACAGGACGAATGTTGCGTCGACTCTGCGACATTCTGCGGCTTTGTCGCCGTTGACTGCTTTGTGCAGTGTTGGTGTTGCATGCGTGCGTCAGAGACAACACCATGACAATGGTGGGTGGTGGTGATTGCGTTCAATGTTCATGACGTCGTGAAAATTTCCAGCCATATCCAATGTAGGGAGCCCAACAGTAATTAGAGATATGCGTCCCGCGGAAGAGAGCCCTAGAAAGAAGAATGGCGAGGTCAAAAACTCGAACACACATAATGATAAGTAGCTCGGGAAACGCACCTTGACTTCGTTGAAGTTTGCGACAGCCCTCCCCAAATCCCATCCATTCCCAGTCAAACAGTCAACAGCGAACTTGACATTCAAGTTCGTCTGCTTAATGATTTCCATGACTAGGTTCCGTTGTGGCTCAGGCTGGGAAAAAATAACAATCAACACGCCTGTACCTCAGACATCAAGAAAATGACAATACTCACAAGTGAACCCAACATCGCTTGCTGGTCAGGTGGCAGCAAAGGCTGGCTGGGTAAAGCCTGCTGCCGCTGCGGAGTGCTAGGAGCAGCACCGGTACCAGAAGACTTTGGAGTGACAGCCTGGACGAGTAGCGGTCCAGGTTTCCATGCTTCGTGGCTCGAGTAGCTGCGAATAATCCATTGGTCTGAGATGATAACGATTTCCCAGCCATTTTGCTTTGCACTAGATAACAATTAAATTAGCATGACAGACTTCTCGGTCGCAAAGGATAGATGTGAACGTACGCAGACCCTGGGGCGGCCGGAGCCAGCATGAAGGTCCTATCGAAGGACCGCACACCTCCAGTAGCAGCTAGAAGAGATGAAGAGTTTCAGTAACAAGTCGAAAAGCAGAATCATACAAAGAATCCGACTCACCTTCAGTAAACTGCCCATGAACAATCAACAAAAGTCCCATATTCTGCCCATGCGGCACAGGAAACGCATCAATGCAGAACTTCTCCGCCGGCCCCCCAATATCATGCCTCGTCCCAGGCATCGCCACCAACACTTTGATGATCGCCTCGTTCCCTACGTGCAGGTTCTCCATTATCTTCTTCGGGTCCGTCCCGATGCGGTTGAGGTTGCGCGACCCAGAGTCAAGCCAGATTTTCCAGTCGAGCTTGCGCTGGTTGGGCATGTCGCGGGAGGAGTGGAAGCCGGTTATGCGTGCGCGGGAGGGGATGGAGGTGTTGGCGGAGAAAGAGAAGGTTGCGGCGGGGTCGTAGGCGTGTTGGAGGGCTTCGCGCTGTGAGTCGAAGGCATTGAAGAAGCTAGACGTGTTGAGATTGAGTGTGGCACCGACTTCTTGAAGGTCTGAGAGACGTACCGGATTAAGAAATTGCTGATTACTGAACCATCTACACCCGTCACGAACGACGGTCCCATCTCGAATGGGAAAGTAGTGGCACTGGGTTTCTCAACAGGCATGTTGGATGTCGTAGCCTGTGGTGCGTCAAACGAAATCTGCGCGATAGGTTCTTGATCCAAGACCTCTAACGAGGAAAATCGTCGGACGAGGTCACTTTATAACAGGTAAGGACGCATTAGAGAACAATGGGTCGGAACTTAAATCAGAGGAGGAACACATACGCTCTGTAGCTCTCTCCAAGGCCGGCTTTATAAGCTGATTCTCGTAGAGGATTGCCGGTCAAGACGAGCTCTCGTAGGTGGATCATCTTGTCTCTCCGGGGTACAATCATGCCGATTTCCTTCTTGTCGCGGATTTTGTTGTTGTGTAGTGATAGGTTGACGATCTTCGGTAGGTATCGACTGAGTTGCATTAACAGAGAACCCGTTAAGTTGTTGTTTGCCAGTGATAACGATTGTACCTAAGCCCGATTTGTTCAGAAGAGCCAATGAGAATATAGACATAATTAACATACCTCTGGCTTCAGCTGACTGGCGAGCTTGAAGATGACTGCAGCGTCTCGACCCGATCCGCCATGACCGGGCGGAGTAAGGTTGTATTTTTTGACCAGTTCATCGTCAACCAAGGACTGTATAAAGTAGTACACATAAGTACATGGGATTGTAAAGAAGACGGAGACGGAGCCGAGACATGCGGTATCAATGCGTCCGAAGTGACAGCTACTTACATCAAGATTGAGATACTTGGTCTCGGGATTATAGCGCTTCTGCACAAGTTCTCTCCACGCATCCACAACTTTGGGTTTCGCAGCTGCTATACGGACAGGGATATTTGACGTTGTTGCAGAGCCACTGGAGACGGCGTTCCTCCGTATCCGTCCAGTCATAGTGGGCCGTGCAGCTCCGCGGATGGAGAGTGGGTCTGAGGGACCTGCATGAGAAGAGCCTGTGGAGAGTCGTATCGAGTGCTGTGTACAATGGAATTCGACATTCGGTAAGCGCCTTGTTCATTACTTCAGGAATCGAAAGGAAAGGAAGTCAAGGGTCGACGACGAGGACCAAGCAAACGAAAGAGGTGCAAGCTCGCGAAGTCCCGGGTTGCCGCCCTTTCCTTCCTGCTCTACAAGAAAAGAAATGAGTAGTAATAATTACCATGCGTGAGCTACTGCTGCCAGCCATGGACCTGTCCTTTGTAAGGTCCATCAAGCGAGACGCCCGTCCAGAGCGTATCTTGCCCTTCCTGCCGCCAGGGTTGTTGTCTGTTATGTCCCGCATTGTGGCGTCCCGGTCGATGAGTCCGGCACTGCGTAGTGCATTCGCTGCGATCGCCTTGCCGCCAGGCGCTGGTGCCGGAGAAGAGAAGACAGACATGGGATGGCACTGGCGGGGAGTTGGTGTGTAGTCGACGAGCGTAGAGATACGATGTCGAGTGGAGGTGAATGGAAGAGATTGAGTGGCAGGAGACAAGTGCTGTGGCGGTGACAAAAGCGAGTCAAAAGGAACTAGGCCCAATCCAGAATTTCGCACGGCCATGTCATTTTCCCACAGTCTGACTACAGTGACTCCGGCTCGCTTCCGTCTTCCGTCTTCTACGCTCTTCTACGCCTCATCTTCAGACTCGTCGAAACCATCGAACAGAGAAGGGCCCAAGTAAAGTCCGTCGACCTCTCGTAACTCAGGGAGTGCAAATACGTTTAGACTTTTCTGAGGCGAATCTTCTGCTTCACTCTGCTCCTCCATCACCGCATCCGGTCTCGGAGGTTCTGGTTTATCGATTTCCATGTCAATGTCATGGCCTGGTGAAGACGCTGGCTCATCTGCCGTTTCTATTTTTTCGTATGCAGATTGACCGACCTCTTCTTGTTGAAAATTTTGCAAATTGTTAGCAGTGTCCCTTTCACCATTGCCGTTATCGTCTCCCTTGTTACTCGATCTTGAACTGCTGCGAGGTTCTGATATTGAGATCGCTTTTCTGCTGGTTACGTCATTGTGTTGACTCGAAAATGTATTTGTCATTTGTATTTCTTCATCACTGAGGTCGCCATTGTCAGAAAAATGATTTTCTTCTCGACGGTCGTCATCATCGCTTCCCAAGATTCTCTGGGATATCTCCGCAGACTTGCTGACAAGGTGAGTTTGGTCCTGTAAAAATTCGTCGATGTCGTTCATGTATCCCTCTCCTTTCCAGATATCGTCGAATGGAGATCCCTCCAGAGCCGTGTCTTCTTCCTCGTCAGAATGACCACTGTCCATAAATGGCTCGTGCATGTTCGTCTCTTCGACGCCAACTTCGCAGTTAGGTCCAGCGCGACCCCTACCTTCTTCCGCGTTAGGCTTCTCTTCCAGCCCAAGAATAAAGCCTATAGTCCGCCATGGGTCCCTTTGCTCAAAAAGGCTTCCATACACGCAAGAAGGTTGTCCTTTTCTGGAGGGCTGAAATTGGATAATCGTCGGCAGCTCCCCTTGCGACGTCTCCTGCCCTTGGGGGTCTTCGTCATCCTGCCCGAATGGATAATAACGCGTCACGGGGATATTCGTTGTAGACACACTCTGGCTCTTTGCTGTCTGCCAGATGTCATGGCGTCTATCTCGATCTGAGGGCGTCGTATATTCGCTGGTCCTCGACGATGGCTGAAGTTGACGGAATGACCACGGGCTGGAAGAACTCCTTGGATTGGAGTAATGAACGCCGGACACTGCACTGCCATGGACGCTAGAACTCGATCTGTAATCCTTCACTTCGAAGCGCGTGTAGTCATAGTCCTCTG
This sequence comes from Gymnopilus dilepis, assembly GCA_002938385.1. Classification (NCBI taxonomy): domain Eukaryota; kingdom Fungi; phylum Basidiomycota; class Agaricomycetes; order Agaricales; family Galerinaceae; genus Gymnopilus; species Gymnopilus dilepis. The sequence continues at coordinate 9,322 of NHYE01005479.1, read as the reverse complement.
CTTCTGTAAAGGCGCCATATCTCTCTTCGAGAATGGACTCGTCGTCACAATGTATGCTCATTATTGAACTCGGGGCCCTGTGTGATTGGGTTCTTGAAGAACCTGAACTTCGGTATGATTGCGAGCTCGATGAATTTTTGCTCCCACTGTGACGGCGAGATTTGGAATGGTGCTTGGATGTAGAGACAGCCGCTGATGTCTCCAGCATAGGCATTTTCGTTCTGGGATTGAAGTCCTCATCCGATCTCTGCCAGCGAATCGGTCAGCCTTTTCTTTGGTAAGTCGACAAAAACATATGACCGATCACCTTTCTCTTCTCGCCTCTTCCAGCGGCACTCAAATCGTTTTCAGTCTTCAAGCAAGCAAGGTCTGGCATGGCCAGAATCTCATCCAAAGCACGTCTTAAAGAAGAGGCTGGAAAGCGTCCGAAAATTTTGTAAGTAATCTCGGCAGCGCATATATCCACTCTCAGAGCACGAACTGACGTTCTAAAGTGTCTAGTGCCAGTAAGGCCTTCGAGTTCTGGCCCTTGGACAAGGCGCTCGAGCTCGAAGATGTATGCACCTTCAAGCGCTGCCTCGACCGTGGTGTACTCGGGGCAACGCGAATAGGACTTGGGATGAAGCTTCGCGTGTGGGCATTTGCGTCGACGATTACCTTCTTTCTGGCATGCGCTAGGTCGATTTCGGGCTTCGCAGCAGCCGAGTTGGTGTTGAGACGGGTATTGGTGGGTCCCAAAACTCCTTTCTGTGCTTTGGTTGACGAGGTGATGGTTGGCTTGGTTTTAGCAGATGATGACAACCCTTGGTATAACATGTCGAGTTTTTGACGACCGAAGAACCCTTTCTGTATTCTTCCGACTGCGTCTTTTGCTCTTGCTTTCATTGCGTTCCTACCACGGTGCAGTATATGCGTTAGGGCACATGAGCTGCTTTTGCCGCTGCTTTGGACTGACCTCTTTCCGCCCATGTAGTTGGCCCCCGGCATTGTAGCTCTGAGATTTCTGGTTGAATGAGAAGGGATCGACTTTCAGTTTGAAGAGGAGAAACTGTTAGAATCAGGTCAGGCGCTGACCAGAACCCCTAATTCGGGTGTCAACAGACGTCAATAACGCGAACGCGTCTGGTGCTTTGACATTTCTTAGTTGAAGAATATCTAATTCGAGAGCTCGACTGGAATGCACACATTTCTAAAGCGTTCTAACGCCGTATGAGAATGATAGAACACGTTTGCAGAGGAAAGTCTGCCTGGACATATTTTTTGAGTTGGTTCTGAGTTCTAGCGGGCCGTAATGCCTCCGAACAGACAACGTGACCAACTTCCTTAGTCGATTGAAGTTTGAACTCTCGCTTTCAAGCTCCCATGAACGTCGTCGACGGGACTGGCTATTTTCTCAAAACGACTCTCAGGAACAGGTCCACAAGATAACCTACTTCTTCCCCACAAACATGTCCATTCTTTCCTTCACCTGTTCCAGAAAATGACACTGGGAACCAATCCCACAGGACACGCGCTGCGCTGCGCTTTCGAGGTCCTTCGGCCATAATTCACTGCTACGCCTTTCTCAAGGAGTCTCACTCGTGCCAAATCCATCGCAATGAATGAACTTACAAACGTCACCTCATGCCAAGGCGCACTGATACTAATAGCGGAACGTGGCTCACGAAGTCGAAGTTGGATTTGTCTTATCGCCACACGAGGATATAATTCTCAGTATCTTTTGAAGCTATAAAGAATGGAACCCTCCAATTTAACAGCTTTCCGGGTTCTTTCTTGAAGGCTCTTTTTGTCCTCCCACAACGACCTTAAACCTTGCGCCTCCTCAATCAATTGATGGGGATGTATCCCACAGTATTGTACAAAATATCCCTTCTGCTCTGCGGAGCCTATTGCGCCTTGGGTGCTCCGCAGGCATCCTCAAGCTCGAGCGCGTCGGCAACCGTACCTCCAGGAAGGGTGGATGTGAAGATCAAGACAGGTGTTTTTCGTGGTGTTACGACGTCGGATAAGGTGGACAAGTTCTTGGGCATTCCGTTCGCTGAGTCGCCTGTGGGCAGTTTGCGCTTCAAGGCGCCTGTGGCGGTGACGAAGACTTCGAGTGCAATTAAGGACGCGTCGCAGTTCGGGGACGCGTGTCCCCAGCCTCCGAATACGGAGCTCAATGCGCCCATTAGCGAAAATTGTCTTCATCTAAATGTACGTCAATCGGTTGCCTGGCTTTAGCTGGCTAGTTATTGAGTATGCGACTGCCCTTAGATTTTTCGTCCGACAGGCATCTCGAGCAATGCTAAGCTCCCTGTTCTGTTCTGGATTCATGTACGTTCTTTGAGTCATTTCTGAGATCGGCTTCTTACCGGATGCCATGCTAGGGCGGTGCATTCACTACCAAGTAGGTATCCGAGAACAGAACTGAATTCCTTCTGACGGTCCCAAAGTTCTGCCTCAAATCCCCAGTTTGACCCCACAGGTACGCATTCCATTACGAGCTTCAGGGGCAATGAATCGAGAAGGATTTTGCAGAGATTATCCAGAGGAGTGTAGCCGTCGGAAAGCCGATCATGTTTGTGTCGACGTGAGTTATCTCCGCACGCTAGAATTTGTCCAGCATTGGTCTAATTGCCTTTACTACTAGGAATTATCGGGTCAACACTTTCGGTTTCGTAAGGGATCTTCTTCAAGAAACGATTCAGCCACTGATTTCAGTACAGCTAGCTAGTGTAGATGTGCTGCCAGAAGATCTAAATGCAGGATTGCAAGACCAAAGAATGGCTCTGGAATTCGTACAGGATAACATCGCTGCATTCGGAGGAGATCCAGAGAAGGTTCGCATTTCCCTACGTCTCTACTGCATCCCTGAGATCCTATTTTTACGTCGTTACAGGTGACGATCTGGGGACAATCTGCAGGAGCCGGGAGTGTGGAAGCACACTTCGTTTTCCCATCACAGAAAAGGCTTTTCCGAGCTGGAATTGCGGACTCTTCGACTGGCCCTTTGTACGTCCCCAGAGTTTTAGTCTGCAGAAGGATGCTGAGAGCAAAAATTTTTAGCAAAAATTCACCTGATGTCTCGACGTTCGACAAGCCTGGCAAGCCTTTCAGCCGACTCCTTGCTGCCACGAGTTGCTCGCCTGGAAGAAACGCTGTGTTGTGTCTTCAGAAGGTCCCTTTTGAGGTATGCTCGCTTGCAGGGCACGCTCAGGTCCAATTTACTGAATTGGCTTTAGACTCTTATGAATATCAGTAATTCTATGATCACATCGACTCTGAACGGGCAACTTTGGCAGCCTTCTGTTGGACCACCTGGAAGTATGATCACGGAAAGAGCGTCTGCTAGGATTGAAGCCGGCAATTTCTTGCGCCTTCCTTTCATTGGTGGGACGAATGTATGCCCATTGCACGCTCTCTGCTATGACATTCTGATGCTTTACAGGTCAACGAAGGAACAACGTTCAGCACAACCTTACTAGGTCTCGGCTTGACGGGTACAGCACAGGATGCGGCCTTCACAAACTTCATCGGGCATCTCGTTATCGACAACAGCACTCTGACGACGGACGTCATGAGCCAATTCCACCAATTCTTCCCTGCGAATGACCCATCTCTTGGTGCACCTTTCAACACCGGGGACTCATTGTTTGACAGAGGCGAAGCGTGGTACACTGATCAGATGTTCCTTTCTCCTCGTCGGTTCTGGTTCCAGCATGCATCGGCTCAGATGCCTATGTTTGCTTACTACTTCAGGGAGTTCATTCCTGGAAACAATGTCACTCTCGGAGGTGATCATTGCATTCTCAATGCTTATTTTGGTTGACTCAATGACAATGCAGTTGCTCATGCTTCCGAACTTGCCCTGTTGTTCGGTCCTGTCCCATCTGTCGCGGCTGTGGAGGTCCCATTTGCGACCACTTTCAGAGATTTCTATATAGACTTTGTCAATGATCTCAATCCAGGTGGTGAGTGGAGATGCTCTATTATCTCCTGTGATAGGCTAATGCCTCCTCTCTCAAGGTGGCTGGGAGGCGTTTACTCCTTCCTCTCAACGTGTCCTGCAGTTGATTCGAGACAACATTACCATGATCCCTGACGGTGCGTCTTGAGAATCGAGTTATTTGTGCCGCAGCGATGCCAACTTTGCCCTAGACATTGATGCAAGGGAGGTTGCCTTTAGTAACACCCAGAAGGTCTTGAACGAGTTCGAGAAATGAACATAGAGGGCTTTATGTAATTCTACTTGAATCAAGCCTTCTAGACCTCACAGGTTTGATTGAATGGTTGCAAGATATCGACACGTACTCGAACTTTAATGACAACTTCCCCAAGGCGGCACCTTTCCCGGAGAATGGACCAGGTCAACATTCCTGGTAATATCGTAGTATGAGTCAAGCTTGTTTCTAACCTGCCCACGAGTCGATGACGGTGGCAGAGGTTCGACGGCCCTATCTTCTGTTTGCAAGGTAAATTTGAACTTCTACGGAGGAAGGCCGGATACAGCATATTGACGTCCCAACGACGCCCTTTTCGCCCGACCATATTCTTGCCCACTGCCTTAACGCGTAAACAGATGTCAATAACACGAACGCGTCAGCAAATTTGATTTTTGATTTTGTTAATGTTATTACAAGACTCATGTCCGATTCATCGCCCGCCGATTCATGCAAAATGCATTGTTTCATGAAGCTATCTTTATACGACAGGACAATATAAATTGGCGACAGCTACTTTCTTGAAGACATAGGAAGACATACGTTCAAGGAACAACGTGATCAGTTCACTTCTCTGTTTCTCCCATGGACGATGCTGAACATTTTCTCGGGACCACGTTCACCACATTTCAAATCCCAGGAACAGCTGGCAGATTCTCAAGATTGGCTTCTCGTTCTCCAATATGGCGATTTCTTCTCTCGCTGGCTCCAGAAATCGGCACTGAGCCAATCCCAGGGATCCAGGTGCCTCTGGCGTCACCGCGTCACCGTGCTGCGCTTCTAAGATCTTAATGGCCCTATGGCTTAGGCGAACGGTGCTCTGTACGTCCTCTCGATTACGGTACCATTGGTGACAGAAAATACCACACGTTATCGGATCGTCATACGAGGCTCTCGTCCGTGAGACCACATGCCATGGCCCGAAGCCCAATGTATTGGATGAGCGAGTATAAAGATGGGTGAAGCCTTTACCGACCTTTCGGAACCCTTCTCCTAGGCTCTCCCTTCGTCCCACCGAAGCCTTGGACTTCCGGCGTCCATCAATGATAGGAATGCATTCAACATTTTGGAACAAAATATTCCTTCTGCTCTTCGGAGCCTGTTGCGTGTTAGGTGAACCTCAACCCTCAAGCGTATCCGCCCCCTCGTCTTCAGAAGGGGTGAACGTGAAGATAAAGACGGGTGTCTTCCGAGGCGTAACGACTGCGGATAAAGTCGACAAATTCCTCGGTATTCCATTTGCTCAGCCGCCTACTGGAAATCTGCGATTCAAGGCTCCTGTGTCAATAACGAAGGCGTCGAATACCGTCAGGGATGCTTCGCAATTTGGAAATGCTTGTCCTCAGCCAGCGAGCTCAAGCCTTGGAGCCCCCATCGCCGAAGACTGTTTGTTCTTGAACGTATGGAATGCCGCAACTACTTCGATAGTTTTTATTCCTCACCCTCTTGCTATATTAGATCTGGCGTCCAACAGGCATATCAAGTAACGCCAAACTTCCTGTCTTGTTCTGGATTCATGTGAGCACTATGCTGAGATCACTTACTCGACTCATTGAGACATTCCGGTAGGGAGGTGCATTTACCGTCGGGTAAGTGCCAGTGGAGGATTGTTCATTGTATACTTTCTAATGACTCACTCGTGCCAAGTGCTTCATCGGATCCGTCGACAGATCCCACTGGTAGCCAGTTTTTCTTGCGGGACGCAGTCGAATTCTTAACCCATTCTTATTTTCTTGTCAGAGCTTATCCAAAGGAGCGTAGCCATTGGAAAGCCGATCATGTTTGTTTCAACGTATGTTATCCATACATGGCCACAAATTCCATCCTCTGATTGCTCTGTTCAGGAATTATCGAGTCAACACTTTCGGCTTCGTACGTAACATCTCTTCTCGAACCCTTCGCGACTCATGGTAATCTACTCTAGCTTGCAAGCGCAAGTGTACCGGGAGCAGACCTGAACGCAGGTCTGCAGGACCAACGTATGGCTCTTGAATTTTTGCAGGATAACATTGCAGCATTTGGAGGAGACCCCGAAAAGGTCATGCTCTTTCACAAAAATTGTGTGACCACCTGGCTCATTTTCGTCTTTAACAGGTAACGATTTGGGGACAATCGGCTGGTGCAGGAAGCGTAGAAGCCCATTTCTTGTTTCCCTCAGACAAGAGGCTTTTCCGTGCTGGGATTGCTGATTCGTCCACTGGGCCTTTGTAGGTTCTAAAGCAACTTATCACTACGGTTTGGTGGAATGCTAAGATCGACTATCTTTAGTAAAAATTCTCCGGACGTGTCCACATTTGACAAACCTGGAAAGCCCTTTAGCCGACTTCTTGCAGCGACTGGATGCTCAGCTGGAAGGAATGCCGTGTCCTGCCTGCAGGGGGTCCCATTCGATGTAAGTCATAACAGCACATCTGCTTCGGTTGATCTCACATCCTCTAAAGACACTTATGGACATCAGTAACACCATGATTGATGCAACCCTGAACCAGCAGCTTTGGCAACCCTCCGTGGGGCCTCCTGGAAGTTTTGTCCCCGAACGCGCATCCGATAGAATTCGATCTGGGAATTTCTTGCGCCTTCCTTTCATTGGCGGAACAAATGTATGTTGCTCGTTGATCTGAGTTGACCATGACTCGAACTCCTGTCGCGGCAGATCAACGAAGGCACGACCTTTAGCACCACTCTGTTAGGTCTTGGCTTAAAGGGGCAGGCCCAAGAGACCGCATTTACGAATTTCATTGGACACCTTGTCATTGATAATAGTACCCTCACGTCCGACGTCATCAACCAGTTCCATAAATTCTTCCCGTCCAACGATCCTTCCCTTGGAGCGCCTTTCAGCACGGGCGATTCTTTGTTCGATCGAGCCGAAGCATGGTACACTGACCAGATGTTCCTGTCGCCACGCCGCTTCTGGTTCCAGCATGCATCGTCCGAAATGCCCATGTTTGCTTACTACTTCAAAGAATTTATTCCTGGTAACAACATCACACTCGGAGGTAAGCTTTTCAGCTTATATATTGACGCGTCAATTGTTGATGGAGAGAATAGTGGCTCACGCATCAGAACTGAAACTGATATTTGGGCCCATTCCGCCTGTCGCTGCCGTAGAAATACCCTTCTCGACAACATTCAGAGACTTTTACATCAATTTCATCAATGACCTTAGTCCGGGTGGTAAGTGAGCAGGCTACGTTACCTTAAAGGAGGACTAATACGCTCCCTCCTAAGGCGGTTGGGAAGCGTTCACTCCTTCCTCTCCCCGTCTTTTGCAACTCATTCGGAACAACATTACCATGATCCCCGACGGTATGTATCTGAATTTATTTCTATATACATATTCTCGTACTGACTTGAACATCCTCTTTAGACATCGATGTGGCTCAAGTAGCTTTCAGTAATAGCGAGGAGGTCCTAAACGAGTTTAAGAAGTAAAACCCCGAATTGCTAGTCGAAAATCGTGTCTTGGACATTGCTTTTCATCATAATAATATTCCATTCAACTGTGGTAATGCATCGAGCGATGATGTGATACAACTCCACTTGCGGCCATTCAATACAAGTTCAGTCATTCTGAATACCATGATGCTCCATCGACATCTTCAGAAAGTCGCCCCTGCTACCGAGTGTGATTCTGATGCAGTTGCCCGCCTTCTTGAGGCCCAGCAGTCTTGTTACAGATTCTTTTTCTATGAAAACCGGCTCTTCTACCCATCCAAGGTCAATCTCCAGCCCTCGAAGTGGTCGTCGGCCCCTCTCCCTTTGAACTTGAAAGTCGTCTGGGAGTGGCCCAAATAAGCTGGGAATACGTGACCACGGGACAACTTCAGTGGTGCATACTTTCAAGAATCTAAGTTTCGGCAAGAGGCGCTTTGGCTCGGCGGTCTCTTGTGAAACGGAGTTCAGCGAGAAAAAAGGACGCCAAAAAACCCTGATACTGGGGCATTTCTACCCAGGCAAGGTGTAAATGTATCAGAGCTGGAGTAGCTTCAAAGAGTCGTTGTAGACTTTCAACAGCAGTCCCCAAGTCATAGATCACATCAATCACCAAGCATGTTAATGATGAAGCTGACCGATGAAGGAACGAAATGAGATTGTCGACAGGAAGGCAACCTTGCAGCAACTGGCAGACTAAGACTTGAAGGGAGGGACAGTTGAGGCGATCAAAATTTGCTGCCACATGGCTACTATTGGCCCTCAGAGTCATCATTTGAAGACGTACGTGGGTGATAATTTCACTGGACTCAATCTGACCGTAGTCAAAAGCCACTATACGACAGCTCTGTAAATTTGGTGCAAGGCGGAAGACTTGCATAGAGTCCCTGTAGCCAATCGTGGTCAGCTCGATTTGATAGGCATTAGCCCAGGAAATATTAATCTGACTGGGCAGAGGCCCTTCTATGAATACTTGCAAAGGCTTTATGCTGCCCAATTGCAGAAGGTTGGTACATGAGCTGAGATTTATATTGTTACATTTTGTTTTCACCGTCCGAAGAACTGATGACTCTGCGTTCAAATTGAAGCATCGCAGTGTATCATCAGGAACTTCGAAAAATAATGTCCTGCAACGAGGGACATATCGTTGGATAAGTCGCGTCCATGGAATTATATCTGCTGAGCAGCCTTGAGAGAGAGGAGAAGACGTGAAGGACGCGGGAGACGCGATATGCATGGCAAGTCGGAGCTGACTCGAGCGACCGAACCACTCTTCGGCAAGTTGGAAGCGAATGTCATTGTCAAGTCCGGAAGGACAAAACTTCATGCAAATGACAATCCAAAGTCTCGGTGTTGTCCATGCAATTTGCCTCCATGCCTGACAAACAGCCCCAAGCAACAGAGGAGACATAAGCTGATGTTGGGGACTGGACACAGCGTCAGAATCCCTAGAGAGCAGATGACGGCAGTAGCCTGGTATGCAGAATCTGAAGATGTGAGAAAGAATCTCCGGAAGACCTAAAAGCATGAAATTTGTGTGTATAGAGCGTGTTTCCCTGGACGTCTTGGTTTCTTGAACCTGCATATGGCCAAAAGGTTCTCGCCGGGGGTTCCTCTTTTCAGGGACTATCTCGGACCCAAGTGTTGACACGAAATACTCGTGACACATCATGTGCACACATGAT
>NHYE01005478.1:0-34211 GCA_002938385.1 Gymnopilus dilepis | reverse complement strand
CCTCCTCCTCCGCCACCGCCACCACCACCACCACCTCCTCCTCCTCCTCCGCCGGGAGCGCCGGGAGCGCCAGGCGCACCTGGAGCACCTGGAGCACCCGGACCACCTCCTGCGCCGCCTTGGCCGCCTTGGCCACCCGACCACCAGTAGCCACCGCCGTCACCATTTCCTCCCCATCCACCACCACCTCCCCCATTAGGGCCACCGCCGTAGCCACCACCGTATCCCCCGCCGCCGTGTCCTCCAGGCGCGCCCGGCGCTCCTGGGGCACCGGGAGCACCGCCTGGTGCACCAGGCGCTCCCGGACCACCTGGCGCTCCGGGAGCACCAGGGGCCCCTCCGTGGCCACCGCCACCGTAGTTCGAGTCTGGGGCGCCGCTGTCACTCATTCGCGAAAATTGTTTCTAAGTCAAGAGTCACGTCAGAGGGAGAACATCTCATTGACAAATATGATACAGACCGTGAAGCTACTTGACTTCAACACTTGGTTGTTTACGAGTCTCGACAGGACTTGCAGGCAAAGGCAATTCCAGCCACTTGAGATAAACCTGACGTCAACAGAGGTTATATATACTCGCTGAGCGCTCTCTGGAGGCCTGCATACTGCGCGTATTTAAGTTCATCGGAGATAATAATTGACAATGAAAGACTCACCCCCACACGTGTGCCCTGCGCTGCTTTAAGGCATCTCCTTCAGGACGGATCATTGACTCCTTGAGGTTGAAATTAGTTCTACTTCCAGGATGGATCAAGCCTGGATATGGGCCAAAAAGCGACAGACATGGATTGGTCATGGGAGAAAGTGTGATTCTGGTTCGCGGTAGCAGTACCTCGAAGGTCCGTCGTCCCGTCGGCACATTCGCACAGGTAGGCTGATTGGTAGGCTGAGTTCCATATTTACTGGATGTTGATCTTCTTGTGACCAGTTCTATTTTACGGCTGTGAGAACTTAGAGATCCAAGTGCCCCAGATACCACCAATCTAGTTCCGTGAAACATGTACCAAGGCACCGTCCTCAGACTGCTGAGTGACCAATGTAAGCGCTGAAGCGCTAACCATCTTTGCCCACATATCTCACCCTTCGCGCCGCCTAAGGTGATTTAATCTTGACAGCTGAAATGGACGCTGTTGAGCTGGTGCGAAGTTGTAGATGATATTGGAATTTGGAATGCCGTTTATCAAGCTACATTGCATAGTACCGCTCTGAACAAATATAGTCATCCTTTCTGAGAAAAGCATGATGAGAGCTTTGAAGGTCGACTGACAGATGTTGACGTACCCAGATACGGTCTCGAACATTATCAGGTCATTGCAGTACCTCATCCATCCATAAGATAAGCCTCGAAAAGCCTCAGGAGGCGGCGAGGAACCTTTACAACCACCAGGCATCTACGCTCTGAGGAGAACATCAGGCAGAAATAAGCGTGAGTGGGGCATTGGACTGCACCACTTCACTCCGTTGCAAACAAACAGGCGCAGAAGATGCAAAGTAAGGGTTTTTCGCAGAGACTGGCGCCGCAGTAAACACGGAGCGAGGAGTCTTTAGCGTCTCGTCCTGGAATTGGGTCATCCAGATGATGAGAGTGCATTGTCGAGATTCATTGAATGAATTCCGATCCCTTGGGAGGGAAATACTTGAGTTGAGATAGGCGAGGCTCCAGCCAAATCTGTCAAGGCGTCCAATGATTAGAAAATGGGATCATCGCAAATGAGACCTCGATACCAGAGCTCACCCGTTAGAGAAGTAAGATTTAATCTTCTGAGGACATATCTTGCTTTCTGAGGCGACAGTGAACTAAACTGAGAAGTGTGTTAACTGCAGTTGTCGACGACTAAGTAGTACCTGGATCCGACGTCATTATTGCCTGTCATGAGCTCGTCATTTGTACTCACCTCTGAAATTCAGTTGGCTGGCTACGAGACTTGCGTCGCCGCGTCCTTGACTCCTGTCACCTTCAGCTTGAGGAACAGAGGCCTGATCGAGGCATACTATTTTCTGCCTGCCGTGCCTCTGACTCTATGAGATCCAGCATGTCCAGCAGTACGTTATCTTGCTTCAGAAACCGATTTGGCTTTCAATTTTCGCTCGACGCCACTTGAAGAAGAGGTGCAGTTTGACCAATGACTAGATGAAGTTCGAAAATTTGAGGCTTGGAAGTCGGACGTCGAGGACTCGAGGCTCGACGAGTCGAGGTGGTGATCCATGCTTGTGCATGTTTGTGTTGAAGGCCATCGGCTAGGCTTGTAACCGAACCGACCGTCAAATGAGAAAGCACCGTTTTCAATCGACGCTTTGCTCTTGCTTTGTTCATTCGAATTCTATGGCCAGTCATAGGTCTAGCCATCGGCACCAGTACTACAATTTCTTCTTGATTTCATCAGCCAACTCTTTGGTATAACTCGGTCCTATGGCTACCTATTTGTCTCAGAACAATGGTGGGATTCCTCTGACTTTACGACATGAAACTCGAACTACTTCTCAAGAAATCTCTTCGAAATGGCCAAAATTTTCTTCGATATTCGCCTTGCAAACGTTCTTCCAAAATACTTGAAGGTGATCGACGGTATGAGCAGCAAGCCTATCCTTTAAATTGAGCTGAGCACGAAACATGGAAGCAAGCAGTACGTTTACCTGTACTCTCCCTTTCCCGTTGTCACGCCTTACCGCCACCGCCGCCGCCGCCTCCTCCTCCGCCGCCTCCATTTTTACCCCCAGGATTTCCTGGGTTTCCTGGGTTTCCCGGACGTCCGCACGGTGCGCCGTTTGCACCATTATTGCCGTTCTTGCCTCCAGGGCCTCCACCTCCTCCACCTCCACCACCCCCTCCCCTACCACCGCATCCAGGTGAACCAGGACTGCCAGGTTTGCCAGGCATGTTTTCCACTCCTTATATGAAGCAAGTTGCCGGAGGTTTGATGTGTCTTGCTCTGATACTGGGTGTCAAATGTGTAGGCACAGTAAACGACACCCTGTATGGGGCGCTTATATGAGGATTCAGAATCATGGCTCCTAATCTGGCGGGGATGTCGGATAATGGTCGGCCGGATCCATACTGTAAGCTTTCTGTCATTGTGAAATTATCGACTCATCAGTGGCTTCAACGAGGCCTCGTTGCTTTCAGTTCGAACCCCCAACGAACCCCAAATCACTGCGCACTGAGAATACCACATGAGATCGATTGATCGAAGGTCTGGAGGGCTTAGTTGCAACTAAATACAAGTGTTTGGGGTCGACGAGTCCCGGCTCATGACTTTATGTGTAATTTGGGCTGTGCTTTGCACAGAGGGAGGTAATAATATGCCCATATCCATGTCCGTTTTAACTTAAATGTATTTCGAAGATGTGGAAATGATCCCACCTACGTATAAGTGCGGCGGAGATTATTACAGGTCCTCTCAGTCTGAAGGGTGGAGAAACCTTCGATAGAAACCTCTCAAGTTCGCTGGTGTTCGGCTCAAACATTGACAGGTCTTACTCGTACTCTTTTCTTGGGTGACAAACATCTCCCATCGAGAACGACTTTATTTCCGAGATCGACGCGGGAGTTGGACGCAAATTGATTGACGAACCATGCAGCCTCGACGGCAGATGTTGTAGGTACGAGCATGCAGCACACTACCTGCTTCCCTCAGTCAATTATTGCCATTTTCTGGGCCAATAATCAGGACGAAGACAAAAACCGCTATTTCTTCCAGTTTTTTAAGCATTACTACGTAGAGTCAAACAGATAAATTCTTTCGAGAAGCCTCTTCCAATCGCTTCGACAAATCTCCGACATTCCTCAGGAAAATTGACGCAGCGACTTGCCTTTCAAAAAGGAGATTATGAGAGCGCGGCAAATAAAGTTGAATCAAGCATTTACCGAAACTCTCCCCCTTCCGTTCGTCACTCCTCGTCGTCCTCCTCACCCCCACCGCCCCCACCTCCACCTCCGCCGCCGCCGCCATCTTCCCCGCCTGGATTTCCTGGATTTCCTGGGTTTGCAGGATAGCCGCACGGTGCGCCGTCTGCGCCATCATTGCCGTCGTTGCCTTCAGAGCCTCCACCTCCTCCACCCCCTCCGCCGCCTCCACGGCCACCGCAACCAGGTGTACCGGGATTGCCAGGATTTCCGGGCATCTTTCTATTCAATTTCCTGTGATGAAGCAAATTTCCAGAGGTTTGAAGTCTCTTGCCTCGTTGAATGCTTTGACACTTGGAGTAAAAATTATGGGTACACTAAGTGACTCCCAGCTTGGGGCCCTTTATGAGAATTTCGAATCGTCTTGGGAGATGACAAATACTAGTTGGTCTACCGATTATCACCTGCGATTTATCGAGTAGTGTGGCTCCAATCAACCTTCAAGGGTGCGTATCTGTGTTCATTTCGAACCCCAAATGACCGAGCGCTCAGGATTCAAGAAGAGATCTATTGATCTACAATCTCGAAGCTTTCTTTGCAACTACACGGAGGTGTTTGGGGTCTACGCCGGCTCATGGCTTTATATTGGCTTTATATGTAAGTTGGGCTGTGCTTCGTACAGAGGGAGGTACTCGTATTGATTATGCCCATATCTATGCATGTCCATTTCAAGTTAAATGTCGAAGATGTGGAGACTATTACGGCTATGTATTAGTGCGGCAAAAATTATTAAAGGTTCTCTCAGTCTGAAGGGTGGAGAATCCTCTGATAGAACCCTGTCAAATTCGATGGTACTCGGCTCAAGCATTGCCAGATCCTACTCTTTGATGGGTAGCAGATACTTCCCATCGAAAATAATGTATTTCCGAGTAGCACGCCAGAGTTGGTCGCAAATAGAGTGACGAGCCGCCCTTGGTGAATATCGAGGTGGATGTGATGATCTATTCTGCTTTCTCTTATCGTTTCATCCGAGTCTATTTTGTTCCAGTCACTGTATGTACGAGAGTTTGGAGGTTTCAGTGCTTACTCACTAGCCCAAGAGATTACTGAGAATTATTATCATTGTTATTTCGACCGCCCATGTCATTGCTTGGTCGCCCGTCGAATCACCAGGACCATTTGGCCCAAATTTGGCGTTCTCAATTCCAAGTAGCCGCTGAGGCGAAAACTACTAGTACCATCTGGCGCGCCCAAGTCAAAGCCACCAAGCGAAGTACGAAACTACTTTGCCTCGGACGTTTCGTTCCTCAATTTCCCTCAGCCTGATTTCTTTCCCTTTTCCTTCTAAATCTGCGATCTGACTTCCAGATAAGATAAGATAAAGATTGAGAGCAGTGACACGGGAAATTTGAAGATCGTGACTCGACTCTTTCCTCAAAATAAATCCGGCATACTGATCAAGTCTCTGCAGCCACGATATCCCTTATCCAGCGGGCATCAAGACTCCCCAGTCTTTGTATATTACGACCCTATCGATTCTCTGTTCGAAACATGGCGCAAACCATCGAGCTTGTTCAAGTATGTTCTGTCATTTTTGTTCAATCATTTCTGATCCTATCTTCATCCACAGACCGCAAAAAGAGATACTCTGAAGGAACTAGAAAAGAAATACCAAGATCGTTGGCAATCTGAAAAGCTTTTCGAGGTCAACGCACCGTCACCTGCCGAGCTTGAGGGTTTGTCGCCAGCAGAAATCAAGGAGAAATACCCCAAATGGTTCGGCAACTTTCCGTTTCCCTACATGAACGGCAGTCTGCATCTGGGACATGCGTTTACGATCTCGAAAATCGAATTTAACGCGGGGTACCAGAGGATGCTGGGGAAGAGGGTCCTGTTTCCTCATGGATTCCATGTAACAGGCATGCCTATTAGTGTACGTCGTCTTCATCTCTCTAAAGCGTGATAGTCTCTCATATTATCAATGTACAGGCTGCAGCTGACAAGATCGTACGCGAGATGGAGATGTTTGGCCCGGACTTCGAACGCTTCGAGGAGGTACAGGCTGAGCTGGCACGGATAGAGGCAGAGAAGGAGAAAGCGGAGGAGGAAGCTGCAACTGCCGCCACCGCCGCTGGTCTCGTCGACAAAACCAAGGCGAAAAAGGGCAAGCTGGTCGCGAAATCGACAGGCTTGACATACCAATTCCAAATTATGGAGTCTATCAACATCCCTCGAACCGAAATCAAAAAATTCGCTGACCCACAACACTGGCTGAAGTATTTCCCACCTATCGCCATTGTACGTCGTCTTTGGTACACCTACAAAGTATTTCTGAACCCCATTCCTAACGCGTCCTTGTTCTCTAGCAAGACCACAACTCGTTTGGATCGCGTATCGACTGGCGCAGAACCTTCCTGACCACGCCCGCGAATCCCTACTACGACTCCTTCGTGCGGTGGCAGATCAACAAGCTGTACAAGCTTGGAAAAATCAAGTTCGGCGAGCGGTACACGATTTACAGCCCTAAAGATGGCCAGCCGTGCATGGACCACGATCGTCAGGATGGCGAGGGCTACGGACCTCAGGAATACACTGCTATCAAGATGGAGGTGGCAGAGTGGAGTCCTGCTGCGAAGGAGGTGATTGACGAAAAGGCTGGAGGGAGAAAGGTGTTCTTGGTGGCTGCTACGCTGCGCCCAGAGACGATGTACGTTTTTCATTTTGTGACTAATTTCCAATGTAGTGGCTAATAGACAGACAGGTATGGTCAAACGAACTGCTTCGTTGGGACGAACATCAAGTATGGCGTCTTCGCCGCCAATGACTCGGAAGCCTACCTCTGCACGCTGCGTGCAGCGCGCAATATGGCGTTCCAAGGCAGCATCACGCCCCGAGGCAACATCCAGCAACTGGCCGAAATCGACGGATCCAAGATCATCGGCACGAAAATCAACGCCCCCTTTGCCATCAACCCTCAAGTCTACGTCCTCCCCATGGAAAACGTCCTTGCGACTAAGGGCACGGGCGTCGTCACCTCTGTGCCTTCCGACTCGCCGGACGACTTCCAGACGCTGACCGACCTGCGCAAGAAGCCCGAGTTCTACAAGATCGATCCGAGCTGGGTAGCGATTGACCCAGTGCCCGTCATTTCCACGCCCACCTACGGCGAGATGACCGCTCCGGCTGTGGTGAAGCAGCTGAAGATCCAGTCGCAGAAGGACACGAAGCAGTTGGCCGAGGCGAAGGAGATTGCGTACAAGGAGGGCTTCTATAACGGCACTATGATCGTAGGCGAGTTCAAGGGCCAGAGCGTGCAGGAGGCCAAGGGCAAGGTCCGCGATGCCATGATCAAGGCTGGGTTGGCGTTTGCCTATGCTGAGCCTGAGGGCTTGGTCATATCGCGTAGTGCTGACGAGTGCGTTGTCGCGCTGATGGATCAGTGGTATCTGGACTACGGTGAGCCAGAATGGAGGAAGCAAACTGAAGGGTATGTACCCCTTGTCTTCCTAGCTTTGTTTCCCTTTTGCTGATCGCGCACGATCACCAGAGTGTTGGCGAGGATGAACACCTACTCTCAGGAGACACGTCATGCTTTCGAAAAGACCCTGGATTGGCTGAACAAGTGGGCTTGTGCTCGCACGTACGGCTTGGGCTCAAAGTTACCCTGGGATCCTCAATTCTTGGTCGAGTCGCTGAGTGACTCCACGGTCTACATGAGCTACTACACCGTCGCACAGTTGCTACATGGTGCGTCTCCTAAAGTCTGCATCTATATCTCTCCAGCATACTCACCTATCTACCTTCGACAGATTCAAGCATCGATGGAAGCAAACCTGGACCACTAGGTATCACCCCCGACCAGATGACTGACGAGATCTGGGAATACATCTTCTGCAGTGGCCCCTTCCCGTCTCCAGCTCCCATTCCCAAATCCGCCGCCGACGCCCTCAAGCACGAATACGAGTACTTCTACCCCTTCGACATCCGTTCCTCCGCCAAGGACCTCATCCCGAACCATCTCACCTTCGCCCTGTACAACCACGCCGCCTTGTTCCCAGAGGACAAGTGGCCGTTGAGCATGCGGACGAACGGCCACCTGATGTTGAACGGAAAGAAGATGAGCAAGAGTACCGGTAACTCCTTGACGCTGAGGGAAGCCATTGAGAAGTTCGGTGCGGATGCGACGAGGTTGAGTTTGGCAGATGCTGGTGATGGGTTGGAGGATGCTAACTTCGAGGAGAAGACTGCAAACGCTAATATTCTGAGGATACACACCCTAGAGGGTTGGTGTGAGGTATGATATTCTTTTTTTTATGAGCCGAATGCTTGCTGAGTATACCCCTAGGAAATGGTCAAGGACCAGGCGAGCCTGCGCCATGGGCCTAGGAATTATCACGACGATGTCTTTGAGCAAGAGATCAACGACTTGATCAACATCACCCAAATCCACTACGAGGCGTAAGTGACTTCAAGGCCATCTGTAAAGCGGATATATGAACACTTATTCTGTGGCTTAGCACCAATTACAAGGATGCTCTTAAGTTCGGCTTCTACGACTTCCAAAGTATCCGAGATTGGTATCGCGAAGTCACCGCCGATGTGGGGATGCACGCCGACCTTGTCCTATACTGGATCCGATCCGCTGCGTTGCTCGTCACTCCCATTGCTCCCCACTTTGCCGAACACGTCTGGAGCGCCATTCTCCAGGAACCCAAATCTGTGCAGCTCGCTTTGTGGCCTACACCCTCCAAGCCCGTCGACCAGACCCTCATCGAAGCTGGCCAATACATGCGCGGGACCATCAAGACCATCCGTGATGCCGAGACATCGCTGCTCAAGGCCATGGCCAAGGCTCAGAGCAAGAAGAAGGGTGCCCCAGGAGGTGTTGAGGCGATGTTCGACCCCAAGAAGCCCAAGGCTGTGAGAATCTACGTTGCCACGTCTTTCCCTGAATGGCAGGACACCTGCGTGCAGATCGTGAAGGAGTCATATTCGAAGGAGGGCGATAAAGTGGACGACGCCAAGGTGAAGGAGTTATTGGTTGAGAAGGGGCTGATCAAAGATAAGCGTGCTATGCCTTTCATCCAGGCATTCAAGGTATGTTATTGCTGACATGTTCAAAGAACTGTCGCTGAAAACATCTCCTTAGAAACGCATGGCTCAGTATGGGGCTGAAATCGCTTTCCGTCGCACTCTGCCCTTCTCTGAAAGCGCTGTCTTGCGCGAGTTGCTACCTTACCTCAAGAAGACTCTGAACTTGACCGAAGCTTCTGTTCTTTCCGTCGATGAGGCTAGGCAAAAGGAGAATGAACCAGGCTATACCAAGAGCATCATAGATTCTTCTGAACCTGGAGCGCCTGCTTTTGAGTACTATAATGTATGAATCACGCACTTCTGGATAGTAGAAATAGTAGAATAGAGGCCCTAACTTGAATTTTTGTTCACTTCATTGGACGCCATGACCACGGAGTTGTACTTACACGGAAATCGCAGAATCGCCTTGCCGCACTCTGATCAATTGATGCCATCTACTGGTAGCTATTTTAGGCACCTGCGTATCGACGTCACCCTCGGACTCCTTGAGATCTCTTTCCTTCTGCCTCTTGTACTTGTACCATGTTCAGCAGACTTTTCAGTCGACTTTCCTTGACGCCGGCATCACATCAATTTTTTGAACTCGCTAAGGAGAGGTCATTTGCGTGAATTAGGTATGTAGGTCGAAACTCCACTCTCTTCCACCCATCTCTTGCAACGGACTCTACGCTGAATTGGAAGGCAGTCAAACAATCTCTGACATATAAACTACAACGTAATGGTTTCCTGGTCAGTGAAACGTATGAGGTCCGGACTCAGTCCGAGGATCTGGATGGGCTGGTAAATATCTAGCGTATGCTTATCGTAAAGGCGGCTCACCATGTTTGACGGAAATCCATATGAATTCCACTTGTCCAATGAACACCGTCTAACTATGCGGCTCGAATAGTTGAAACCCGGCGGCATTTGTGTTTCTCTGGTCCCCGACGCGCCCCGCAGCTGACAGCGCAGTAAGTTTCGTCACCTCATGTTGATCTGCTCAGTTTCTATTTAAAGTGTTCGAATATGACCATTCAAAAGGATGGCTAACGAGTACTTGTCACGACGAAGGATTGAATTATCTTTATATCAAGCGCAACTACTCATGGGGTATCTTGTCTTTACAGACGATCCTCCAGTCTAAAAGCCCCGGCGGGCCCTATCATCGAGTCCAGACAGCAAGGATTATCCGAGTCAGTATATTGATCAACCTTCAAAAAGAAAAGAATACCTTACTTTAAGTATTATAAGTCTCAGTGTGTAAAGCCAGCATGTCCATATGCCGCAATATTCGATACCGAGGAATACGCAGCTCGTTCTCGTATGCGTAATGGAGAAGAAGGAAGCACACGTCCGGATCAGGGACCGTAGTCAAAAATTGGATTGAAGGTTGGCCAAAAGGGTATGTACCTTGCAATTGAATACATCCACCTTCCAAAAAGCCGGCTTATAAGCATCGCTTTGGAAGGCTGGTGAATGTCGCTAAGTAAGCAGAGCAACTTCCTTCTTTGTAAAAATTGCGACGTGAGCCATAGATTGTCATTTCTAATCGCCGGACAGTACTAGTAAGTCACAGGCTAAGATGCATGAGATGGCATCCCTTGCAAAGCAGGGGCCTGTCAAAGGTAATTCTCTTATGAGCATCTCTCGAGGAATTAATTATAATTATACTTGGATTTGTTCTTCGTTTTTGAAGTTGCTGCGGGATTGTGCAAGGATAAAGGACCTTACACATCCGATTTCACTTCAGCTTCATGATCATGATACTTCGGTCTCCATACAACAAGAAATTATGTGTTCCTGTCTCAGTCTTTGGGAATTTCTAACAGGGTGTATGGCCCTGTATTCTACCACCAACTCTAATGTGAAGACCAATCACGTCAACTCAATATTACGAGGTTCTGACTCATGTCCCTGAACGAACGAAAGGGAGCAGGATGCACAATGGAAAATATCCACCGCATTCCCGATCCCAGAACCGAACCAAGTTACTTGATGACGACGTGGCGGGAGGCCCTCGGAAGTTACGGCAACCAAAGGTAATGCAGAGCTCAAAAGTTTCTGAAGAGTCTCTAGGTCAGAGGAACACTGTAATGGATAAGTCTGAGGTCCTACATACGAGCACTTGCTGTACATCTCATGATCTTCACACAAAACAAAATGACCGCGAAGCGTGTGCACAGGGACTCACCGACCGCACCTATCAGAGGTCTCGGTGATAATGCAATGTCAAAGCATCGCCAACCAACTCGAAAAATGGTATGAACGAGATTTTGACGCCTTACCATCATGTGACGTACGTATGGCTCCGGCTCCGACTAAAATTTTCGGTGTCGGCGTCGGGTAAAGACCCTGGTCGCGCATTCATTCCAACTCCCAACTGCACTCCGGTGGCAGGAAGATAACTTAGGGGTCTATTCAGCTGGAGACTTTGGACGTTTGAACAACGATCAAATTTACTCTGCTCCGGAGTACATTGAATGGAGCCCGCCTACAGATGACGGGACTCGGGCCCCCGCCTCACGCGTTTCCATCAAATCTGGTCAATGGTCAACGAGGCTAAGTACGGGATGCAAGGCGGCTAGTGATGATGTTGTGGTTTTATGCGAAGCAGTTGTCCGAGGAGCAAAGTCCGGAATTTGCGGATATTCTGCTTGCAGCACGAACCAACTGGCTCTGACGCGTCACTCTTACATATCACGCTCGTCGCTCACCGCGGTTTGCTTGTATAGGATCATCTGGCTGACGTTCATGCCGAATCTTGGATCTGGTCCTCTTGGGAGCGACACGTACATCACAGTTTATGCCAAAATATGTCGGGGCCGTCGTCTTTATCTCCTCAGCGATCATCGCCACGCGATCTCACCGTCGTCCAGGGCAATTGGCCATCATTCGGGCTGAGCCTTCGGGGAGCAGGTCGAATGAAAGTTAGGCAGTTTCCTCCCAGTGTCGGCGGCTAAGCTGGTATTGATGGAAGAGGATCCACCATCAGTGCTCAGATGTCAAGCAATTCATTGCAGCTTTCCGAAAATATTGGGCGTTTCCTAAAATTACCTGAGGATAGCTATCTTTAACTGTTGCAAGAGACTAAGCGATCTCTGGTCCTGGTCATTTGGGATATAAAGCAAGAGCAAAACTGAGGTGATAATCCAGTTCGCAGCTCAGATCCTGCAGCCATGCATACCTCTCGATTACTGTCGTTTGTGCTCACCTCTCTTTTCATCGCTCCTTCCCTGGCTGTTACAATCAGTTCAGCTTCTCAACTCACAACAAATACATTCGACTACGTAATTGTCGGAGGTGCGTTCCTCTTTGTTCCTGGTTAAATAATTTCTGAAGGATTTTGGCAGGTGGAAACGCTGGCCTCGTACTCGCCAACCGTTTGACTGAGGACTCGAAGGTCACAGTCCTGGTCCTCGAAGCAGGTGTCAGGTATGAAGATGAATACATCTCAATTTTTCTTGCCTGAACTTTCATTAGTGACCAAGGCGTTATCGCTGCAGAAGCGCCTTTCCTTGGTCCGACTGTCACCCCAAGTAAGTGTGATTGATGAACCAGTAGAGAATTATATATCAACAAATCTCCCAGACACACCGTATGACTACAACTACACCGTCACTCCCCAAGTCGGGCTCGACCAAAGGACCTTCGCCTACCCCAGAGGTCGCCTTCTGGGCGGATCCAGCAGTGCCAGTAAGCGCATCTCGTGTACAACGACCTCCAGTTCTGACCAAAACCTTCAGACTATCTCTTCCACCAGTATGGCACTTTCGAGGACTGGAACGAATTGGCAAGCATCACAGGAGACTCTGAGTGGTCGTGGAATAATATTCAGAAATACGTTCAGAAGGTTGTCATGACTATCTATACTTCTTTCGAGCGATTGGCCTGACCCCTTCTGATAGCACGAAAAGTTTGTTCCGCCCGTCGACGGGCACAATACCACCGGTCAATTCATCCCTTCCCTCCATGGCTTCAATGGCGAGACCTCAGTCAGTCTCCCTGGGGGCACCTACGCGACTGATTCGCGGGTCATTGCAACAACCCAGCAACTGGCGGAGTTTCCATATAATCAAGATATGAGCGGCGGTAGCCACAGTCTTCTTGGCATTGGTTGGCTCCAGTCTTCAGCTGGTGGAGGTGTCAGGAGTTCTTCTTCGACAAGCTATCTAGCCAATGCCAACTCTCGCCCAAATTTGACTGTTCTCGTTGGTGCTACCGTCCAGAAGCTCGTGCAAACTCCTAGCAGTTCCTCTTCAACCAAGGCTTTCCGTAGTGTTCAATTTGGTCCCTCCATTGGAACGGTACCCAACCCTTCTGCTGGTATGTCCATTATGATTTCGAATTGGCCTTGTACTGAGACAGGAGACGTGCAGTTGCCCCAAGGACCGTTACTGCCAGGAAAGAAGTCATCTTGTCGGCAGGTTCCATTGGCACTCCTCAAATCCTCAAGCTCTCTGGTATTGGTGACCCCGCCGAACTCGGGCCTCTGAAGATCAACACCATCATCAACAACCCCTCCGTTGGAGCGAACTTGAGCGATCATACCCTCCTTCCAAACATCTTCACCGTCTCTGGGTCGTCTCTTGATAACTTCTTGAGGGATACGACCGATGTCAATGATGCTGTCCAACAATGGGTCCAAAACAAGACCGGACCCTTCGCCAACAATGTCGTCAACCACTTCGGTTTTGCAAGAATCCCTTCGAATGCTACCATCTTCAAAACTGTTGCAGACCCCGCCCCTGGGCCCAACTCTCCTCATTGGGAGATTATCATCTCCGTTAGTGCTTCTCTTTGCTTTAATAGAAAAAGGCTGAGCCGAAGCGTATCTAGAACTTCTGGTTCAACCCGGGCATCCCCCAGCCTGAGACTGGCAACTTCATGACTGTGGTTGCTGTCCTCATCAGGCCCACGTCCCGTAAGTTCCCTTCAGTGTCTCTTATAATTACCGGTACTCATCACGCTTCGTTTCCCAGGCGGAACCGTCAAGCTGGCTTCGAGCAACCCTTACGACAAGCCACTCATCGACCCAAGATACCTGACGACTGACTTCGACGTCTTCACCATGCGCTCGGCCGTGCAAGCCATCTTGCGCTTCACTGGAGCTCCCGCATGGAGCGACTACATTACTGGCCGCTATGGCTCGACCTTCCAGCAAGCAACAACCGATAGCACCATTGACGCATACGTCCGAAGCTTGACCACCACCATCTTCCATCCTTTCGGAACTGCCGCCATGACTCCCGCTAATGCCAAGACTGGTGTTGTCAACCCTGACTTGACGGTCAAGGGAACTTCTGGGCTCCGCATCGTCGACGCTTCAGTCATTGTAAGTCTCTATTGGATCTTGCAGTGCCGTAACACTAACTGTCTCTCGACAGCCTTTCGTGCCTAGCAGTCACACCCAAGGTCCCGTTTACCTCCTCGCAGAGCGTGCTGCTGACATCATCAAGGTATTTCAAAATTTCTATTGACTGAGAGTCTTACTGACATGCTATCACAGGCTGCTGACGGTATTTAAGCTCCCATTAAACTCTTAGAGTCTGATTATCAAGAATAATGCCGCATAATGTTCCTCATTCTAATTTTGCCACATACTACTCCCATTATTTATAAAATTACCTGCTTTTGTAGTCATACAATTTTGGCGTCCACTCTTGTCTTCAAATCTGTCTTTATCTTGTCGAATACTCATAATGCTCGAATATAAATCTGTTTGGCTCAGTTTGGCTTTGTAGGTGACTCGGTTCCGCGACAACCATAAGAGGCTTGACACAAAGCTTCCTGGTCATTATAAGGTGCATCTCGTCTACGTTCCTCCATTGCAGCTTCTTGACATATTCTTTGTTGAAGATATGTCAGCAAGTTTGATACGACACAGAGACCTCAATGAGATACTTGATTCGAAGAGGCACAAAACAAAGGAACGGAAGCGACTGTTCCAAGAGCAATATAGAAGAGCTCAAAAGGGCGAACCACAAAGTACGTATCTCAAGGATCAGTTTGGGGGACGCAAATGAGCAATCGTCAATTTGAGACGCGAGTATTAAATGATCCTCGTTCGACCGCATATACTGGACTTGCCATCCGAAATCATCTTTTCCATCTTCTTGATAATTTACGAAGAGAGCATGGACGGTATTTGGCAAAGCACTTCATGCCAAGATAGAATGATGGAGCACGTCTTGTCAAAGGTCTGTCACGAGTGGAGAACCATTGCGCTAGATCTCATCCTGCCTGTTGTGGGCGTCATTTACCTCAACATCCAAACTGCGACTTCGATAGGCTCGTCGCCTATTTAGCCAATTTGAGACTCCTTCGCTGTGGTTCCAATGTCCTAGTACGTCCAAGGCCAAAATCTTGGACTACTTGTCATGGAGGATAACGATTTCGATGCCTGTAACTTTTTGGACGAACTGGGCTTCACGTCGTTCCCTCTAGTTCATTCCCTGAGTTTCATCGACTGCACATCTAGCTTAGGACTTTGGATTCATTAGAATGTCTTACAGGTCTGCCTAGCGATGCCGCAGGTTACGAGCCTCTAAATTGCCAAACACCCGACAGGGGTCACCGGTCATCGAGGAGAACAGGTTTCTAGAGTTAATTGCTCCTCCCTCTAACAGAGACGTTATTCTCTGGCCAAATCTCGAAGCAATTGCTTGCGTCACAAATCTACTTCGACTTCTGATGCATTGTCCCTACTTCACATCAACGTTAATTTCAACACCATCTCAGAATTCCTTGTCTAGAGATCAAAATATCTGACACATACATGCATTCTGGCGCTCCCTGCGGAGGAGGAACGAGAGTGGCGTAGCATTGGTGCAAATCCATGGAACAAATTAGAAGAAGGTCATATATTTAAAATTGAGTCGACTGCAGTAGGCTATGCACCTTGGCTTCCACATACATCCCAGAACTTCTGCAAGAACTTATAAAAAAAGTTGCAATTGCGTCGAATAGCGTCGGTGACATCGACTGTGATCATATTTTCGTTCCAGACACGCCGGATGCCATTCTTAAATGGTATGGATGTACGCTATCTCCTGTTGCACCACGATCAAGTTTTAAGTGCGGTTAAGTTTCTCGGAAACCAATATCGGTGGAACAAGTTGGAACTTGGCTGACAAGATGGCTGTGACAAGCATGCGAGGCTTCGAGAGCGGTTGGCACTGTGGCTTCCTGCAGAGATAGAGAGGGAGGAGAAGCAGTGAACCCTGCAAAGGATATGGTGTGGCTATCCTAAGTGAGTGAGAAGTCGAAGTAGAGAAGACGAACTAAGTACGAACAGGTACGGAAGTAAGGCACACCTGTCCGCAGCTAGAAAATGCCTTACTACGAATTTGTACTTGTTTACGCAGCTACGCTCCTTGAGATCATGCCGCCAGCATCGACAGAACAGAACTTCCGCGCCAACCTCTCTCAATTCCGCTGGGCCAGAGGGAACACAGATGACTCGCAGACAACAGCACAGGCACCCCAAGGGAATCCTTTCTCGCGGTTTTACAACGCGATAGCTGGCGATTATATACCCCTGCGGTCGAGTGAGCATTCAAATGAGGAGGAGGCTTGGTTCGCGTTGTCGAGATGGGAAAGGTGCGTCTTTGGACGTCAGAAGGGACGCCTGGTGCTATAAGGGCTGTAAGCTGACTTGCCGTTGATTGTACAGGCTGCTGGGCTTTGGAGGTTGTTTAATAGGCGCAGCGATTTGCTTCATCGTCGCGTTTCTAACGCTACCGCTCCTTGCTATAAAGTAAGAAAGTATTCTGGGTGCTTTATCCTAAGGCGAACCACTCAACATCCTTTCTCTAGACCAGCCAAGTTTGCCCTTTCGTTCAGGTGCATCCCTCTGTCTCTCTGCAATACGTCATCAGTCACCTAACATTCATTGAAAATTCCCGTTTCCATTTGCGCAGCTTGGGCAGCATACTCGTCATGTTCGGGTGAGTCATTTATCTCGCGCTTTGTCCGCGTCATCCCCGGTCAAAGACTGACCTGGCTTCTTCGCGACTCCCTCTAGGTTCTCAGTCCTTATTGGGCCGATAAATCACCTAAAGCACTTGATATCAAGAGAACGGCTGCCCTTCTCCGCAGTGTATTTTGGAAGCCTGGCCCTCACGCTGTACTTCTCTCTAGGAGTAAGCTATGCTGTTCCTTTCGCTGTCGCTTCCTCACTGATTGTCAACTGCAGGCACACTCATATTTTGGGTCTCTATTAGCCGGAGCTGTACAAGTTAGTCCCTCGTTTGACCCTTTCCGGGCAGTATTCTGACAATAATTCATAAAATCCAGGTAATCGCTCTCGTAGCCTACGTACTGGCCTATTTCCCAGGAGGCACTCAGACATTACGTCTTGGCGGATCCCTCGCCCTCCGTGGGGCAGGCAGCCTTTTACCGCGGTGACATGGCACTGCAGCTGGCCGCTCGACAATGTGTTCTCTATGATGATTTATCCTGTTGTTTTTATGATGACGCGGTGTGCACACTATAATATCTATTTATTTTGGATTCTACACCTTGACTTATACAAAGAGGAAGTGGTCAAGGTACGGATTCAGCTCGAAGCAACCTGATTTGATTCAATCTCAACCAAAGCCAGAACTTGCGCAATATCCCTGCTTTGACTATTGAGGGCCGGATTTTGAAGAGAACACGATTCTGCGCAACAAGAGCAGGCAGACCAGGCGCAAGCAATCGGTAATTGGGAGAGAAAAGATGTTGACCACTGACTCGGCGGCCTGAGGTCCCGAAACCCCCACTAAATACGATCATAATGGTACAAAACCTAGAACACGTATGGTTACCTACAAGAAACTCGTAATTTTTTGGCGACTGCTGCCCAGTCTAATCAGTTTCGCCTCCCGCTGATGGCGAGCCTTCGTCCAACAGTCCAACGCTGTCCCTCAGCCGTCTACACATAATCTGAAGGTATCCTTGGTTATCCTGCCATTCACGTCCAAATGTTTCTGCATCCTGTCAATGAAAGCATCAGAACACTCCGAAAACCTGTTAGCCCTGATAACAAAAGACTAACCAAATCCAAGCTCGACAGCCGCTGCAGCGCAGGCCGAATCTTACTCGCCACCTCCGCTCTAAACACCTCGGGCTCAGCCGTCGCCAACAGGCGCATGGCATTCGTTATCGTCGCTTTGGCGGGCGGCATATTCATGTGCCGTGGTTCAGCGTAGTACTCGACGTGCCGCCACACTAGCAAGAGGAGCATCTCGAGCGTGTCAAGGAGGATTTTAGCTTCGTGCTTCGCTTCTACTCGGATCCTCTCGAGTTCTTGGCTGAGGAGCATGCGCTTCTGGTCCATCTCGAGTTCGCGGAGGAGAGAGGGGTCGACGTCGCGCAGAACCTAGGGAAAGTGAGAGAGTAAATTGTTAATTGCTCTGTCTGGGTAGAGAGTGAGGAAGCTAAGCGCACTGACCTCTTCCGCATTTTCTAGCCCTATGTGATCTTTGTTGGCCAGTTCAGCTCCGATGTCCGAAATTTGCTTCAGTGTGTTGGAAAGCTCGTTGCAAAGATCACCAAGAGCGATAAGGGCATCACCGACTGTGGGAACAGTGACTGCAAAAGATGTAAAATCAGTCAACAGGCTTTGGACAATCCATTCAAGCGACTTACTTGCGAAATGCGCCAGTCTCTCGCCATCGCGTGCGGTGTTGGTTACCGGAGAGAGAACAAGGGTGATCTCCGGCTCTGAAGCAGTTGTCAGCTTGCTTTGACTGATCTTTTAAGACAATGGTAGTCACCTGTAAATTCGCTGGCAGCTCCAAGATAAGACACAAGGCTCTTGCGTAATAGCCTTTCTTTCCTTTGAACTTTGACCTCAAACTTCGACTGCGTCCCGTAACCTAGTTCCAGAGAGATGTTTTTCAGAATCTTGCAATTTGTTGGGCATAGGGCTGTAAAAACATACCGAAGGCATAGGCATTACTCAACTGCACATCCAAATCAGACTGAGGTACAACTTGCGCGAACGACTTCCAGCGACCGAGACATCTTGTAGACAAGCCCAAAACTGCGTGATGAATGGCGCCAAACCCAGAATTTGGTGTCAACTACGCAAATGCAACGTCAGCATGACAAACGAAGTGTGACAATTGTGATTGTCACTCACAACCTCGGCCTTTGGGACGGAAGGGAGGACGCTGACACAGAGGGTGACAATGAGGTGTATTTCCTCCACGGTGGGTAAAATGACGTGTTCAGACTCGTTCTTGAGGAGAATTGCAATAGTAGCACCGTGACTTGACAGGAATTCCAGAGCCTAGAGAAGTTACAAGCTGAGCAACCTTGACGTTCATCAGGTAGACTCCCAGTACACTCACTTGTTGGACAGCAGTAGCGTGCCGGCTTCCAAGGGTGGCCAACATGCCATCTACGACTTGCAGAGCCGGCATGAATAGCTGGTGGTATCGTTGAATTGCAGAGGGCAGGAAGGAATCTTGGTCTGGAGTACGATCAGTTTAGTAAGGCAATATGGAACAGAAATTTTAGTGACTTACCAATAAATGCCTGGTCAGCCTCGGGCCTGGTGTCGATGTAGTCGCACTGTGCCAGGATGGGCAGGAGTTGAGCCTCGAGTAGTCGTTCAGCACCAGACCGCGTCTGTGCCATCCGGATGAACAAAGACATCTTCGATTCGTAAACATAGAGCGCATTAAGGTCGTCTGGGAATGAATTCAGTAAGCCTCCACAAGGATCTGATGTCAATGTCAGCAGCTCACCAGGGTCAGGCTTCAGGACGTCCTGAAGCCGTGAGTCAGAGTCTTTGATGCCTCGAACAAAGTTTGGCAGGATGCCATGCCTGTTTAGAGCAGAAAGGACTACGTGCAGCTTCTCCAGGCTCGACAGTTGGACAATGGCATCCAGAAGCATGAAAGCAACCGTCTTCCAGACTTCCGTCCCATCAATTGCATCTCTAGATATCGTCGTGACCAGCCTCTCCATGATCGGCTTCATGACCGTCAAGCAGCCTAGCTCCAGACTGGAATTGGTGCTGCCTTGCGTTTCGGCAGGAGCAAGTGACGGACTTCTTGCTCCTGATATACTGTTGTTCAGCGTAGACAGCGAGAGAGAGATGGCATAAGGATTCACTTCAGATTCTGAAAGGGTTGTGGCTGTTGGAGACGACCGGACAAGGTGCAGGAAGTTGATGAGTGCTGCGTACAGATTACCACGTACGAGCTCGACCCGATTGTTGTCCAGGATGCTCTCCAAAACATGACGAAGAATATGGTACAGCCTTTCAGCAGGCAACGACCCAGTCTCCGAGTCTCCTCCCATTGACTGAAGTATGAGCTGTTGTTGTCGATCTTCCCGAAGCTTGGTGATCGAGGACAACAGAGTCTCGGAAAGTAAGACAGCCGTCGACTCCTCGATGTTGGTGGAGCGTAGCGCAGCCGGAAGAACATGCAGAAGGTCGAAAAGCATGTTTTCGCGACGGTCATGGGGGAGACGGTCGAAGCACTTTGTTAACGCCAAATCCAACATCCTCCTCCAGGCCTCAAAGCTCCCGACCCTCGCATGAGAGACCTTCCTACGGTGGTTCTCGACAGCACAGCTCTCCATGATGTATGTCATCTCCATGTTCAGCTGCTCATTTTGTGCGGTGGTAGCGACACTGCCTTGAGCCAGCAATGTCCTCCTGGCCGACGACAGCAAATATAACAAGGCTGTCCGGTCCACGACCTCGCATCCTGACCCATCCTTCCGGACACATGATTGAAGGTTGAGCTGGCTTAAGTATTGGAGGTTGGCTTGTTGTACAGAGACGCTGTCCGCCCAATCAAAAAGTAAAGACTGCAGGAAGTCGATGATACGCATAGGGGATTGCCCAAGCTCGTGGAAAGTGATGAAATCGTGTTCTTCTTCGTATTCAAAGTCCGTTCCGAAAAGAATCTCCAAGAGCTCCGAAACGGCCTTGAAATGTCCCTTGTTGGTTAAGAGGTGCAATTCCAATGCTACAAGGTCAAAGATATACGACCTCAGCCGGAGGAAAGCACTGAAAGACGACACAGTAGTCGTGATTCTCGTCCCGTCACTGTATAACACCTGTATGGCCGGTTCTTGTATTGTTTGTGGCGCAGCTGAGGGCACCTTGGCAATCTGCCTGGCGAAGAAGTCTTCTCTTGTCCTGAGGTAGCGTGTTACGAAGCTGCAAGTCCTAGGGTGGACGCAGAGTTGGTAGATGACGCGATAGCACCTCTCCGCAAGCCCAGGCAGGGTGACGAAAAGCGGGTCTACATGAACGACTTCCTTATCCTTCCTCTTCCCTCTCAACCTCGGCACTCCCGCGCTGACCAGGTCGAGTAGAACATGAATGCTCGTCTGCTTCGCTCCAAGGGCGTGAGGGTCTTGGATAGTGGGCTCGCCTCCCGTGGAAGAAGCCTTGCCTCCAAACAGCAAGAAATGTGCGATGTTTGGGAAAGGCCTGCCGACATCTGTGTCTTGAATCAACAGATCCAGCGCAGCGAGCCTTATGGCCTGCTCCAACGCTTCTAAAGGAGCGTCAATCTGTGGGGCACCTGCACCCGTCGCCTCCTCCACATAGGCCTCGGCTTGCTCTACGTCATCCGTTGATTCGCAGTTCATAATCTGGGTGAACCCTCCTAGGATCCTTTCCGACTCGGGACTTCTCTCTATAAGTGTGACCAACGTCGATGGGGAAGTGGACAACGACAACTTGGCAACGATCTTTACAGAGAGCAGAACAAGCTCTGCATGCCCCGGATAAGACATGTACGCAGCTAGTCCAGGGATGTACTGTGGGCCAAAGGTCAACGCCTGATCGAAACGAGTGAAGTAGGACCTTGGATGAATTTGGCCAACAACAGAAGACGCATTGACGCCAGCCAATAAAGGAAGGAATACGTCCAGGAAGATGTCCTGCAACTCCAACACTCTATGCACAACCCTCAACACTCTGATGATCGTATTCCTGAAGAATGGTTCTTCATCCGCAAGACCCTTCTCGAAACCACCTAGCCCTTCGACAATGTAAGATAGAACGGTAGCTTGCAGTGGCGTATTCGTCAGCATGCGTTTCATGATTTCGTATCCCGGATGAATAAGGAGCGGAAGGAGCGTCTCTGGCTTCAGACTCGACTCATCCGCGACCTCGACCAGGGTCTCCAGATTAAAGCTTGCCAGACTGCGCTCGATAAAGTTCAGGCATAGATCGTTAGTCTTCCACCTATCCGAGGGCTTTGAATACTCCCGATCAGGGATATGCCCAAACACCGTGTCGACGACGAAGGATACAAATGGTCCGATTCCAGGAAGGCGGTAAGGCTGGCCAAGGGTATCAGGGATTGTATTGAGAGGCTCCGTCCCCGCCGCACGATCATGTAATGGAATTTGCTTGGGGGTGTGTATGAGGACCCCTAGAAGCTTGAGGAACGGAATAGTGGCTGGGTACAGCTTGTGTGCCGACTCGACTTGCTCCAACTCAAGTTCTACCCCCTTGCCTATACCTAGGGCCCCAGCCGTCCCCGTGCGGACATTGATGACTTCAAATCTCTCCATCAGCGTCCATACAGCCTTGCAAATCTCCACACCGGCTATACCAGCCCCAGGCTCGCAGAATGATGCAACTGTCTCGAAAATGGCGCCCTTGAGCTCCAATGGCACTCCGAGAGGAATGAGGCTGAGCAGCGTCGGGATGGCGCGGAAATGAGCGTGCCCAGATATGGTGGTGCGGACAGCGACTGAATGTCTAACAACTGTGGATAGTAGGCGGAGGAAGGAGCGGGCGAACAAAACATCCTTCGCAGCAAGGACGAACTGGTGAGCTGAAGGCTGTACTGGGGCGAGGCTTTGGATGTTGTGCAGGGACTGAGATAGACCACCTAGGGTCTGCACCTGGGGTTGAGCTCTTGGGTTCGATGCACTGGTCGCCCAGCTTTCTAAGAGATTGAAAATTGCGGTCCACGAGACGGAAGGCGTTGTAGCACTTGAAACCGCCAGTGAGCTCCCTGGAAGGACCTCTCCACCCCCTCTCGCCAGAAAATTGTACGCAAGCTCACTGCACTGCTGCCCATTCGCCAGGCCGCTAAGCATGTCATAAAGCGCTGCCATCATCGTCAAATCCTGCGGTGATGTGGACCACACAGCCCACTGAAGGAAAGAAGGCAGGCGTCCCGACGTGGCCTCGATAGATTCTTGGTACGACAAGGTCGGCGAGGGCTGAGGTCCCGAGCCCCAAAATTGTAAGGCTCTCTCTTCCGGCAAGGCGTTGTATAATAGACCGATGAAAGAGTAAAGCATAGCGATGTCGTGCCGAGGTGGAGGACCCGATTTTTCTGGCTCTGGGGGCAGGGTAGCGGCGAATCTCGACGTGATCCTGTTGCGGTCCGTACGTGCACTGGCGAGGACGAGATCTTCCTGTCTCTGCTTGATTTTTCGAAGCTCGGAAGAGGCGTGCGTGATCACAGACCGCAGGAGTACCTCAAAGCCGGATAGGACAACCAACTTGAAGTCCTGAGGTGGTACTTCGCGTTGCTCTTGCTGCTCATTCGTCACGCTCTCCAGCAACGAAACGGTGGGTCCATTTCCGTCCTTGCTCTCTAGGTGGACGACAGATTGGGCGAGGTAGGTGAAAGCGTCGCCCTGGACTGCATTCCAGACCTGCGTCTCCAGCTCCTCCGCTCTAAATCCTGGTCTATTTTCCAGGGTGGCATCGTTATGTCTAGCTTCTGTCAAAAACATCGTCCACTTGAGCAGCAAGGCAGACTTCAACCCCACGTCCTGCCATTTCGTCGCAGGTTCGAATTTCTTGGTCATGAAGGTGATGAGGGACGCGTCGTTGATCAGACCATCACGTAGCTGCGCCGTGGGGGAGAGTGGGTCGATGGGATCAAGGGCAATGGAGAGCACGGTCAAAAGGTAGTATGTCATTGGGTGATTCGAGTTTGTGGAAAGCCAATCGACGATGCGCTTGACCTCATTTGGCGAGATGTACCCTAGACGGGCTATTGATGCAAGGACAATGGCCAGATATCGTCGTTCGTATTTGAGGGATTCGTAGCGGGCATTGAGAATATCGTAGCCCAGGGATGGGTTGCCTGGAAGTGTCTTGTGAGTCAAGAGTAGTAAAAGAAGGAAGTCACCACTGACCTTGACCAGTAGGGGGAACAGTGTTGCTTCCTGCGTTCTTTCTGGCTGCATCCGCCTTCGTAATCACGCCTTCCAACTGTTCGATTTCCTTCAATATTTTCGACGCCAAAGAATCTGGCCCTGTCGTCCCCAGCAGCTCGCCCTTCACAAATCGCGCTATCCTCTTGTAGGTCACTGGTGCCTCTTGAAGCTCTGCCGCTTCAGTCGCCTCCAATAAAAAGCGTAATGAATCCACTACATGCCGCCGCCGCTGGTGAAACGTGACCAAGGCCAGTTCCATAGAGTTAACGGCGCTAATATTGGGATTTCGAACGGTGACATATTGGAGAACTTCTGCCATATACTTCTCGGAGCAGTCGAGTTGTTGTGCAATGAAAATAGCCTGTCTAGCAAAGTCTGCATTGACCGCTGTTGACTTGCCATTGATGGTTGGTTTTCCTGCAAAGAAAATAAGTCCATAATGAAGATTATAAAGCTAGTATTAGTCTCACCAGACTCGATCTCGCGTTGCTCCTGAGCACTCCGTGGGCCAACGTCGAACAATCTGAGTAGGCGGGGCTTTTGAACCATCAACTCATCGAAGAGCTCTTGTTCGCCATGGTGTTCTGGTGTCGATAGGACTCTAAAGAGAGCTTCCCTGAGATGGTGTATAGAGTTCATTGAAGGCAATCGCTATCGCCTCTAGACGTCGTCCCAATTGTCGGGCTCGGCGTTGAGAAGTCTGAAGTCGCGGAGCGCGACTTCCAAATCCTTTTATTTCAAATAAAACCAAATACGGACGCTGCTGAGTTGATTAGATTAGATTAGACTCTACATCCTAATTGGGTCTTGAATTGATGCCTTGAGTGTTTCACGCAACGTTATTCACCATGATTGGGACAAAATTACAGGGATATGATGTATTCAGTCAAGAAAGCTTTGAAGAAGCCTTATGCTACAGGATCAGTGCAACAGTGAAAGTCCCGAATTCCGAGCTTCAAGTTAGCAAGAGCACTGAAGGGGAAATTGTAATCCACTGGAGGAACTTTGCATTTTATTTTGTGCAAGCTACTTCATAACACGATACGGCGCCCTACGTTCTGTATTTAAGCCGGAAGGCATTGAGAGTAGTCTATAGAAGGTGATGAGGGACATCCACGACAAGCAGTAGTCTGGAAATACTCACAGGGGTTGGAGAAAGTGCAAGTAGAGCCAGCAGCGCAAGAGGTGCAACCTGTCCAGCCTGCAGACCTTATCAGTTTACCTGAATGCAAAGAATAAAGGAGACACTTACCCTGACCACCGCATTGTCCCCAGAGTGCAGAGGCGCTACAAAGAAATGGTTTAGAGTAAGGCAGAAGCTCAAGCAAGCGGAATGCACATACCAGCCTGACGGTGTCGGAGTGGGAGTCGTCGTGGGCTTGACAGTGGTGGGGGTAGTGGTCGGCGTGCCAGTGGGTGTGCCGGTGGGAGTGGTGGTACCACTTGGGCCGGAAGCCATGCATTGAGAGGTTCCGAGAGCAGTGGCACAGAGTTCGGGAGCACCCGAGGCATAGCGTTGTAGACGGGCAGCGACTTCGTAAGCAGCAGGCTTGGGGTTGCCACTGGAGTCGAAGAGAGTGCCAGCAGCAGAGGTGCCTAGCCAGGAAAGGTCATCGCGAGCATCCCAGTTGATGAATTCGTTGCAGTTAGAGGCATAGAGACAAGCCTAGGAAAGGAATTAGAAATCAGGTCCTATAAGTGCTTGAATTCATCCAAACTCACATCAAGGTAATCACCCCAGATAGCAGCCTGATAACGCTCGTAGGCGCTGGTACCAGATGGGAGTTGGATATCGAGTTCGGTGATCATGGCAGTTGCACCGAGAGCCGCGAGCTTCGCAAAGGTCGCAGAGAGAGCAGACTTCGAAATAAAGGAAGAGGTGGAGATGTGTGATTGGAAACCGACAGCGAGGCGGTTGTATGGGATGCCAGCGTTGGCATTGATGTCAGCGAGGACAGCGAGGACGCAGGCGGTCTTTGCATCCGAGCCACCCGTGTTGTAGTCGTTGATGGCAAGACGAGTGTCATTTCCGGCGTACTTGAGGGCAGTGGTGAACGCGGCGTGGACGAAGGAAAGGTCGGTGACAAGGGTGGTGCTTGAGCCGTCGGATGTCTGAGTGGGCCACACCTTTTTGTTCTGCACACATTGGAGGGCGGACTACGAGACGAAAAATGAGCTGGTGCACGAGTCCAACCCAATCGAACATAGCTCACCATGCCATTGGAGACACCGTCACCAACGATTTCGTTGACAACATCCCAAGATGTCACTGATGTGCCCATTCCCTGAATTTCCTGTTGAACGTGTTGAGGAATGACATTGTTTACAAGGTCACTGGCGGTGATGCTTCCTGGAAGCCATGACTAGAAAGAAAGGTTAAAAGGCGTGATATCGCTATGATCAAGCATGCCGACGTACGGGAGTCTGAGAGTGCCAGAAGGTGTTGTGGCCACGGAAAGTAGCACCGTTCTTGGTGGCAAATGATTGGACAGCCTGACATTCAGTGAGATCGCTGGTTCCGCGAGTTGGTTCTGTCGCGTCCCACTTGCAGCCATTCTCAGCAACGACGTGGTTGAAGTATGTGCTGAAGACGCTCGAAAGGAAGCTGGCGTCGGAGTCGTAGGTGTCATAAGTGGAACCAAAGTGGAAGGTAGAACCCTTGCGAGCAGCAACTTGTTGAAGAGTCGAGCGCAAGTTGAGCGAACCAGTGCTCTGGTACCCTGCAAAGTCGATCAAAAGAGAGACTGCAGGTTGGGAGAGAACGGGAGCCGCTAAGACGGAGAGGACGACCAGAGCCTGGAGTTTGAACATCGCGAAAAGTATGCGAATATCCTGCTGAGGTCGACGTTCGTCCTCATATTTATGGAGTGGGGCTTTTCCGTGCAAACGAGCGATATTTTCCGAGGATACAGGCGACGTTTTTGCGGTGCGCGCAGTTCGTCATGAAGTTGATCAGGTGAGTCGTCGAAAATCACTGTCGACGAAGCGAGGAATTTGCGAAAATACGTGGTGATGCGCCATGGACAGGTCAAATATGTAGATCACTGTAGGGGCTGGGGAGGCGAGCTATAAAAACACTGCGACGACACAACTCTGAACCCATGTGAGGCCATGTGGCTCGAACGTGGCATGACCCGATCATGCACACCGTTGCAGTGCCAGGCTTCCTTGTCAATGCAGGAGGACTGGCCGTATTCGAAGACCACGATAGAGGACAGTAGAGGACATAGTAGTAAACACTCCGGACTGTAAGAAAATGGGTTGCCTGATTCAGTCAGTTGCAAGTTATAATCAGGGTAGCTAGTAATGACGTTTGGAGGACAAAATGCGATCTGCAGCCCAAAGAACGGGACAAAAATAAAATTCCCCGAGCGGACCGCCAAGTCCTTTCGCTCGGACCCGACGAGATAAATTTAGATCAATGATCTAAAAATTATTCATTTCAAATTCACCAGCTATACTTCCGTGCCCACCGTGCTCATTGGTGCCCAGCTGTCAACGGCGATTATAGTCTACTAATTCTCCGAACAATCGAGAAGTCAAATGTCACGCAAATGGTGCTTGAAAAAACCAAATCTCGAACCTCGTCCTTCGTGAACTCATTTTTAGTAAATTGATGCCAAGTCAAGGCAGTGATAATAATAGAAAATAGCCAGTGCGAGCTTTGTATGTAATTCTGAGATAGAGCATGTACTCTACACCGTACATATATACTAAAATGTGAAAGTAAAAGGGCTAAGGTACAGCTACATATTGAGAGCTCATAAGCAAGACAGAAGAAGAGATTTCTTTGAATATAACGTTCTAAAGGAAATTTTCAATTACTTCCTGGTTCGACCATTTTTCTTGCCAAGCTTGAGCTTGGCCTTGTACTCCTCAACAAGGGCAGGAGCATCTTCCACCAGAGAGCTTTCAAACTCCCAGGTGGCTTCGGAGGGTGAGTATCCCACCCAGAAAACAAGATACTTCCGTCCATCTGGAGTATCCTCATGGCCCTCTAGATGGTCAATAACGTAGCGCTTGTCTACGAATACCTTCTCTTCCCGAATGCGGGGTACCCGCCGAGAGGGGTCAGACCATGCCTTGGGTAGGACAGCTGGCATTAAAGTTGGCGGATTAGTTGCAGGTGTATAGCTTCTGCCAAGGTTTGTCCTCTTTCCTTTGAGGTGAGGATGCGCGCCACGACAGTACTTGTCGACTTCGCAGAGTGTGTGCTCAATATCTGCGATGGTCATTGGAAGGCCCTCCGGACCCAGACCGGAGAATTTCAAGCCTAATCGCTTGAAATGCAGGTCCTGCGATTCAGTTAAATATCGCATTACCTCCGTGTCGAAGTCGTCGACAAGCTCACGGCCCTGTATCATGCTCCTTCCGAAGAGCTTGCCAAGGCCAGAGATTGAACCCGGTCCAGCAACGACAAAATCGTTG
This sequence comes from Gymnopilus dilepis, assembly GCA_002938385.1. Taxonomy (NCBI): domain Eukaryota; kingdom Fungi; phylum Basidiomycota; class Agaricomycetes; order Agaricales; family Galerinaceae; genus Gymnopilus; species Gymnopilus dilepis. The sequence goes on along the minus strand of NHYE01005478.1, from coordinate 5,721 downwards.
GGATGAAAGTTCAAATATTTCGTATAAGAAAGTGACAGCATGAGTTGGTAAGTCGAGAAGGGGCCCATGCTAGGGTATGAAATTAGATATTCATAAACGTTAGCCATATATTGAGCAGCCAAAAGCCGCGAGGCGAGATTCTGCTCCATCAAGCTTTCAAGGAATACCAGATGGTTCATGTAATTTTGAGGATACCCGTAGTGTGGCGCGGGCTTTATGTAGGCGCCAGTATAGAGTGTCAACCCGTCATTGACGGCGTTGGAAAGGACTCGCCGGTATTTCTCCCGATCATATGAAGCCCAGGTGAGTGGACCAAGTTCCCGGTCCAGGAGCTCCCAGGTCTCGATCTTGGTGAATGTATTCCATAATATGACGCGGAACACCGTCTCTACAGGGTCCTGAGGACCCTTCTCGATGACTTCCTTAATCAGGAACTGGCAGCCTTTGTCGAGAACCCGGAATGTATTGCAAAAGAAGTATTGCTTGAGATATTTATCCTCCGTCCAACTGGAAAAACGGAAATGAACGAATAGAGTTTGATTCAATTTTCTGGCAATTTAGAAAATGAAACTTTAACAAGACTCACGGAGGTGGCATCCCGGCGCGCCGTTTGTCATCAATAGCTTTTCTCTCTGCCGCAAACCTCCAAAACGTGTCGAACGCGACAGTAGGGCGTAATTCGACCCCACAAACAGTGATAGGCTCCGTGAAGGGGGCATGCGTGCACTCGCCGTCTTCGCTCAAAGATAGAGAGCTCAAAGAGGAACTGTCGGAAGCTGTGGCCTGTCTCCGGATCGAGGCTCCAGTAGATCCCGTATGACCCGACCGCGCCTTCGCAGGCAGGATCTTCCCCCGCTGTCTCCGCGTTGATCTCGTGGGCATGTATTCATCGTCTTCGTTCTCCGAAGTATTAGACGAACCCGTGCGCTTGGTGCGAATGGCAGGCATGTGAACTGAGCAGTGTCCTGGAGTGTCCAATGGCCTAAAAACGGCTTCGCTTGTCAATATCCGCCATGACGTCCCGGATATGAGGGACTTACAGTCTAAAACGCACTGAGAACGCGTTTCTCGTCGTCCAGCAGCCACTGAGCGTGTCTGACACGACTGCTACGTCGAAGAGGCAACGGGGAAGCGAGAGGCGGAGTGTCGCATTATTCCCACGGTTTCAGTTGACAAACGATTTTGAGGATGGACGCTCATTAACGTCAGGAAACCCAGAGGCTTTCGTGTAAGGTCGTCGCATCGCAGTAAAAAAGACTGGAATTTTTTCTGAAGGCATCTAAATATACGACAGAGTGTGCGTATATAGAGCATGATGGAGACATGTGCCACGACGTTTAAAAATATGACGAGCACGCTCCGCAGAATATTCTCAGTTCTCAGAAATCATATAGCAAAAATTTGAACAGAAATTATTAAAGCTGGAAAAGAGACATACTGTAACATTCTTTGGGAGTTTTGTTGATAATATTTCTTCAACTAAGGCAGCTGTGAGCCGCTAGCGAACCTGGAGCCAATCTGATGATGTGAGGGCACGATAACGATTAATTCGTGATTCTAAAGAGGGATCCCCTGAACAAATCCAAGACGTAGTCTATATAATCCATGAGAAGCATACCAACTACGACAAGGTTATTGGTACCTAGGGTATCAGTGGCCTATTCGAATTACAGTGTCAAGGACCAAGAATAAGGCGTTGAGAATGACTCTGACTGAGTTGATTTTCTATCCAGTTTTCCGCTGGGGCCTAGCACATCATGACGACGAACGGAAAGATTCAGACGTACATATTTTTCGTACGTACGAAAGTCATGTACCGCTTCCCGTTACTTCTCTAAATATGAACGATACTCAAGGCATCGTTTAAACCGGCAAATCCTATGTAGACCCAGTCAGCAGCATTGGTCTTCCATTCCAATTCAACTTAGCCAGAATAACTTGGAGCTTCCTTTATACGTATAGTACGTGTAAAACCCTAGTTAAAACATTTTTGTCAAGTCCAGGTCAAGATCTTTCTCTGCAGCTGGATTCAGATTGACCTGACTTCGAAGTTAGAATTCAGAGTCAGACCAGACTCGGAAAAGAGCCTTTTGCTGCTCCCAGCATATAATCAAGTCTTCATGAGACCTGAAGATTCCAATCCAATTCTTGTCTGTCGAGAAGTGTGTAACAGTTTCTTGTCGAATTTTATCTCAGTCCTATGCTGCCGATCTTATTTGGCCCTCTTTGCGCATGTGGGAGGTCCGCCAAAAGAGGATTATTTCCAACGTCTGTGGCAGGCTGCATGACATAACGGAACTAGACCTAGTAGTGACAGGAAATTACGATGCGATATTCATCATCAGGGTGCTGATCCTTCATAAAACCTCGAAAATTGACTTGTCAAAAGCTGCCCGTGGCCACTGGCGGGAGCAAATGGCTGATCAACGCCTTGAATATTGACACGATCAACAGAAGCATTTCCGGATCCACGATCCAATATTTGAACGAAAATTTGGGACTTCAAACAGGTTTCAATGGGCTGAAAACACCAGTTTAAATCAATAGATCTCTTGAACACCATCCTGAGGCGTTGTCCCATCGGATTAATGGTTGCCAGTGTGTTCCATATTGTAAGCCGACTTATTTGCCTGACTGCGTGATATCAAAAAATGCGAAATTGAGATGTAAATTATATCGTACATTTATGGCACAGGTCCCGAAAGCATTGCAAAGAATATATCGACAGGAATAAAAGGTCCCCCTAGATGACCCGAAAGCGAAAAGAGTATTGACAATGAAGCGTCGAGTGCTGATCTGAACGAACCAGGTCGATGATGTCCTAAAACCCATGTCCACGCGAACCCATGCCGCCCATCCCCATCCCTCCCATGTTACCCATCCCACCCATCATCGTCCCCATATTCCCCATGTTCATGTTCATCCCCATGTTCCCCATTCCCATTCCCATGCCCTGCATCCCGCCCATCCCTGCACCGCCATTCATGTTCATCCCCATGCCCATACTACCGTCCCACCCACCGGCAGACGCGTCCATACCGCCGAACTGGGCATCGGGTGCACCGCTCTGGAGGCCTAGCATGCTATTCATGCCCATGTTCATCCCATTCATCCCATTCATTCCGCCCATGGTGTTCATGCCATTTATGCCAGCCATCGCATTAAGACCCCCAGCACCTAGATGGATAGGCATACCTCCTCCGACGGGGTTGACCAGATTGTTGGGCATACCGCGGTTGTTCATGTTACCGTTCATGCCCTGCATGCCGGACATGTTCATACCGCCCATGCCAGCCATACCAGGCATATTGACGTTCATGCCTATCATAGGGTTCATACCGAATCCCATAGGCATCATGTCCTCCATGGCCATGGCCATACCGCCGCCCATGTTCGCCATCCCTCCGCCCATACCGCCTGCGATACCGTTCATACCACCGACCCCACCCACGCCCATCGCGGTCATGCCCATTCCTCCCATGCCCATATTGACGTTGGCGTTGACGAGGCCCATGTTGTTTGATGAGGATGTGTGCATAGGCTGTGCCATGAGACTAGAGCTCTGTCCTGGTTGGTTTCGTCCTCTGACTTGCCCTTGTCCTTGACCGTTGATAATCTGGGTTCCTACACCTACTGAACCCCTTCCACCGCCGGAGGAGGTCGAAGACCTCGCTGCCATGGACATGGGCACCGCCATGGTGCTGACGTTCATGTTGTTTCCCATTGCTCCGCCCATGCCCATAGTGTTCATGCCCATGTTCATGCCACCACCGATGGGTCCCAGACCAACACCCCCTCCAAGCCCTACTCCACCAGACATTCCGCCGCCCATACCTCCTCCACTGCCAACACCTCCTCCACCACTCATACCGCCCGTATGACCAGGCCTAACAGGCGACTTGGGCCTCAGGGCATCAATCTCAGCTGTCATAGGCACCACAGGCCTCGCGGGGGGTGGAACAGGTAACTGAGCCACAGGTGCTTGTTGTCCCCCAGATCCACCGTTAGCATTGGCAGCAGCAGCGCTCGCGTTGGCTGCTGCAGCTGCCGTAGCGGCGTTATGGCCGATCTCCCTGATGCCCTCCTCCCAGGTCTGCTGGACCCAGCGGTGCGCGGTCCTCATCCTGGGCTCGAGCGATCCATTCGAGTGGTCTGTGTCCATGCTGGAACCTGGGAGTCCTTCGTCGGGAAAGTCTACTGCGAGTGCGCCGTCGTTTGGAATGAACTGTTCCTGGCCTGGGGCGAGGACAGTCACCCACCCCCGACGGAGAGAAGAGAGTTTGCCGAATACCTCGACGCGTCGCAGGCCCAAGCAAAAGTTCTCTATGAGAGTGTACATCTCAGGGGGCTTGCGTGTTGGGTCTGCAGGGTCTCCCTCCCAAATTATCACGTCCGTGTCTGTAGTCAGATGGAAAGAAATTCACGTTAGCCGGAAATCTGAAGTTCTTCATGTCTAGGAAGAGATGACTTACCAACGTTGCAATGCACGAACCAGCTGTCGGTCGAACGTCGGACAGTGCCTCTGATGCCCATGAGGCAGTGCTGTTTTGTCCGCGTAAGTAAAGACGTAGTCGGAGGATCCGTCTGTCATGAAGGAGAAGAAAGAGAGATAAGAACAAAAGTTGACGGCGAGCCTAGCGCACTCGAGACTTAAAGACTAACCCCAGGCCCTTTGTTCGTTGTCTTGTTCGTCTTGACCCACACGACATCCTCTGCTCTCCTGTATCCCCACTTTGCCAACACTTCTCTTCCTCTTTCCAGTCCTTCTCCAGCACCACTGCCTACCCACAGAAAGACAAAGCTGGGGTCACTGGCAAGCGAGGGCACAGGTAACTCTTGAAGATGGTCCCATGTGAATGTGGATGAGAATGGTGGGTCGATGAGGATGACGTCGAACTTGGAAGGGTGTAGTGATTGAAGGTCCGCGTAAGGTAGGTAAGACGGTGGAAGGGAGTGTGTGTTGACAGAGGCCTTCTTGAGATTCAGAAGACGTTGCTGCTTAGGGTATCTAGAATTAGCACAAGGCTTAGTATGCGTGCGTGCTCGAATCACAAATAAAATGAACTTACTCTTCAAAGCGGTGTTCCGGTTCAGCACCAAGCACCCAGTTCTGCGGCCATTCGCCGCCATCCACGTATCGTTGGGAATAGTCGTTCCGTATTGTTTCTTCCTCTGGCACGTAGTTCTTGTACCTCAGAGCCCTAGCTCGTTTGGCAGGTGGTAAATCCTGTCGTATAGGTCTTTCCTCCTCTTCCTCCTCTTCCTCACTCGAATCATCCACGCTGTCCAAGGTGGGTGACGAGGGAGAGCTGGGTATCAAAGGCAAATCAATCAACTCCGTCGGCGGAGTAGAGAAATCATAAAGCTGCTGTCTGTGGTCCTTCTGTGCTGTCCTGACTCGTAGTATGAGTGCTGCATGATCAGCAAGCAGCTGGTTGGCATCTGTTATGACCTGGGTGGTTGTATATGTCGACGATAATGAAGAGGCATTTAGAGACGATATTGTCATTGAGTGGGTTTAGAAATAGTATTTCCGGACTGGCATAAGGGTAATGCAATCCAGAACAAGTTGAGTACGCGCGAAGTTGTGTGGCGGCGTCGACTAAGTTGCCTCTGACTGATTTATAACACTGCGGGCATTGACTTATAAGATCTGAATATAATCAATGTAATTATGAAAAATAAAATCTGAATATATTCCCCACTAAAAGCGGCCGAATT